>JAVXUL010014995.1:0-12172 GCA_035590515.1 Trichilia minutiflora
TATTCTCCTCCACGATCAGATCGTAGATTTTTAATACTCTTTCCAGTCTGTTTCTCTACTTCATTTTTAAATTCCTTAAACATTTCAAAGGAATCTGATTTATATTTCATTAAATACACATACCCATATCATGACATGTCATTGATAAAGATAATAATATAGTCAAATTTTTCTCTGGCTCTGGTGCTAAACTATCCATATACATCAGTATGTATGAGTTTCAATAGCTCCTTCGCTCTCTCTCCTTTACCTTTAAAGGAAGACTTGATCATTTTACCTTAAAGACATGGTTCACAAGTTGGTAAGGGTTCTAAATCCAATAAACCCAAAAGTCCACTTGTCCTAAGTTAAATCAATCTTTTATCTCTAATATGATCTAATCTATGGTGCTATATATATTTACGATTTGTTTGACCCTGAATTATTTTATTTGTAATGGATTTAATTAAATGACTATCACTCAATTCTAGAATATATAATTCATTTGTATTTATTATTTTGCCCACTAATACATTTCAAAAATGTATTAAACACTCATTTTCAGTAAACTGTACAATGTAACCATCTTTACATAGTTCAGATATTAAAATGATGTTTCTGGTGGCATGAGCAAACTACAGCACAGAATTCAATATGAGAATGTGTCCACTAGACAATCTAAGTACGTAAGATCCTTTGGTTTCAATAGCAACTGTTATCCCATTAGCTATTCTCAGCCCGATCTTACCTCTAGACAATATTGAACTATTCTGTAATGTTTGTAGAAAGACACAAACATCAGATATAGATGCTGAATCTAATATCCATGAATAATGATATGAAGTAACACTTAATTCATAATCGATCATCATACAGCTACTTATACCTTCTTTAAGGTATTGAGGATAGTTTCTTTGGATATGTTCCATTCTCCCATTGAGAAAATAATTTTATCAGATTTTATAAGAGAACGTCGTTAACTGTTTTATTTTTTTATCAATTTATCACAATTTTTGAGGCACTAAAAAGAAACATAAAAAACTTATTAGTGATCTTGTATAATGTATATTAATCAACAATTTTGATTTATATATATTCAAACAATTTTGAATAATAAATATTAAACATTTTAAAATTTATTAATAAATACTAATCTTATTAACTCCCGCTATTTAATTTGAATCCCGTACTCCCCAGATATAACTCAAAAGTTTCGTTGAAATTTTGTTATTATTATTAGTGGGGAATCAACATCTTATTAAAATTAACCAACCTCACATAATAGAAATCTTGATCAAGCAACCCCAATAAATAGGAAACTCATTTTCATTTACATCTTCATATAAGATTTGATTCTTTATTTAGCCCCATCTTCGAATGCCTCGTATTTTAGAAATCTTGGCATCCTAGACCAATTAAACCCAAACCATTGCGCCTTCTCAAAATATTATTTTTACCTCTTCTTCACATAATAGAAATCTTAGTCAAGGTGAAAATACGCATCTAAGAACCAAATAATGGATTTCTATAACATAAATCAATACCCCTCACATAATAGAAATCTTAGGATACCAAATCTAAAAACTAAAGATGAAAGCTTTCTTAGAACAAGAATGACTAGATTATACATTAAAAGATGGAGATTTCAAAATACAAGGCAAGGAGTTTAATGAGTTTGAATTGAGAAAAATATAAAGGAAAGTAAGAAGTGCTCTCATATTATCTCTGTCAGATAAGGTTCTTAAAGAGGTGATTAAAAAAAACATAGCTCGAGGGATTTTGATGAAGTTAGAAAAAAGATACCAACACAAGTCCACTGTTAAAAGGCTTTATTTAAAGAAACAGTTGCATGGATTTAGTCTTAAAGAAGGAGGCTCAATTGAGGATTATCTGGATAAGTTAATAGACTAATGATTAGTCTTGAATCTATTAATGTAACTATAGATGATAAAGACTAGGCTTTAATTGCTCTCACTTCTTTACCTGTATCTCATAAATATTTTATCGATACCTTGTTGTATTGAAGATCTTTTTTATCAATGGATTACATAAAGAACTCTATGAACTCAAAAGAGTTGAATAGGAGAAACAATAGAAGAAAGGTGGCACTGGTGAGGGATTAAGTGTTATAGGGAGATTAGAAAGAAGGAAAGGCAAGAAGAAGGGAGAATTCAAATCAAAGTTGAGGGGAAAATCTTTTAGATGCTTTCACTGTCATAAAGAAGACGTTTCCAAGATAAATTATCTATAAAGGAAACAAAAAACACCATTAACATTTGAAAAGAAACAAGAAATAATAATAATGGCATAGGTGAATTTCTAGGATGTATTTCTTTTTATGGCTTCATCAAAAAAATGAGGGACCACCAAAGACTAGATTTTTAATTTAGGTTGCACCTACCATATGTGCTCGAGTAAGTCATTATTTTTTAGACTAACTCTTGAAGATTATGGTAAAGTTATTCTAAGAAATGATATAACTTATAAAGTAGAGGGTATAGGATTTATTAGAATGATAGAGACTGGGACAATGGTTGAATTACAAGAGGCTAGATATGTTCCTAACTTGAAGAGAAATCTAGTGTCATTAGGTATGTTAGAATCTATTGGGTGCACTTTCAAAGCAAAAAAAGGCATTATAAAGGTTTGCAAAGGATCACTTGTAGTGATGAAGGCAAAGAGGAAAAATAGCCAATATGTGTTACTTGGGAAAGTCATAATAGGTGATGTTAATGCTATTAATAGTAAGAATGAAAGAGGCTTGATGTTATGGTATCAAAGGCTTGGACATTTATGTGAGAGAAATATGTTAGAATTAAAGAAATAAGGTTTATTAAAGGTAAAACCAGATGAAAAACTGAGTTTCTATGAATGCTGTGTGATGTATAAACACTATAGGAGTAAGTTTAAAGGGGGAAAACATATTACATCAAATGTACTGGATTATGTTCATTTTGATGTGTGGGGGCTTACCCAAGCAGTTTTCTTAGGTGGGGTAAAGTTTTTCTTGTCTATAATTGATGACTTTTTTAGAAAAGTGTAGGTTTACACTTTGAAAAGTAAAGATCAAGTGTATGAAAATTTTGTACAATGGAGGAATTTTGGTGTAAAATCAAAAAAATAGAAGACTGAAAGCCTTAAAGGCAGATAATGAGTCGAAGTTCTATAATGCAACAATTGATAGAGTATCTAAAGAGAATAGAATCCTAAGACATAAGACAATAACATATACCCATTAGCAAAAGTCAAAAGTATGCTTTTGTGTGCTAGATTATCTAAACATTTATGGGCTAAAGCTATAATAATAGCAGGTTATTTAGTTAATAGAAATCCATCATCTGCTTTAAAGTTTAAGATACCTAAGGAAGTATGGACAGGTGTAATACCCATTTTGAATCATCTTAAAGTCTTTGGATGCACAACTTATGCCTATATAAAGCAAGATAAGTTAGAAACAAGGGCTGTAAAAGGAGTGTTTGTGGGATATCCAAAAGGAATTAAAGGATGAAAAATTTGGTATCATAATGGCAAAGAAGGTAGGTGTATAATCAGTAGGGATATCAAAATTTTGGAAGAAGGCTTGACAAAAAACAAGTTAGATGTTGATAAACCTAAGGCCTGATCTGAACTTAGAAGCAATAAAGTTTAGTTTGAGGTAGAGTTAACATTAGTAAAAGAAATTGAAGCTGATCTAGATATACAAATAAAAGAACAAGGACCTAATGATGATGGTGAAGGTACAAGCATTGATATTGAAGAAAGTTAGCAGAAAGAAGCTACAGACTATCAACTAATGAGAGATAGGGTAAAAAGGACCATAAAGCCTACAAAGAGAATTGGTTATGTAGATTTAGTTGTCTGTGAACTTCTTACTATAGAAAAAATGAGTGATGAGGAACCAGTAACTATGAAGGAGGCTTTAAAAGGTCTAAAAGCTGAGAAATGGTATAAAGACATGTGTAAAGAAATGAAATCTCTAAAAAAAATCAAACTTAGAGATTAGTTGAGAAATCAGAAGATAGAAAGGTTGCTGATTGCAAGTAAATTTTTAAAAAAATGAAGAAGCTAATAGAATATTGAGATGTAAAGCAAGATTAGTATCTAAGAAGATTGATTATTCAAAGATTTTCTCACCAGTTGTAAGACATATATCAATTAGGTTACCATTGTGTTTAATATCAATTTATGATCTCGAAGTAGAACAATTGGATATGAAGATTTTTTTCCTTCATGGAAGTCTTGATAAGAAAATCTTGATGAAACAATTGAGTGTTTTGTTGAAAGAGGTTTAGAAGAGAAAGTGTGTTTGTTGATGAAGTCTTTATATGTACTTAAACAATCCCCCAGGTAATGGAATTTGAAGTTTGATGAATTTATGAAAGAAAGTAGCTACTTAAGAAGTGCTTTTGATCAGTGTGTTTACTTTAAAGGTAACAACATTGAAGACATGGTTTTCCTATTATTATATATCAATGACATGTTAATTACAAGCAAAAATAAAAGTAGATTAACTGAATTCAAAGAAGTTATAAGTTATGCCTTTGAGATGAAGGACCTAGGTACTATAAAGATGATTCTTGGAATAGAGATCATAAGAGATAGAGAGAAAGAGCTGCTTAAACTTTCTGAAAAGAGATATCTAAATAAAGTTTTGTAGAGGTTTCATATGGAGAATGAAAATGTAATACCCCATATGTTAGCTTAAGAACATTTTGTTATTTTATCCATAAGAGATATTTTTGTTTTTTTTTAAAATACATGCCCAAGTGTTAATTATCACGTTATTCATCTCGTATGAGTGTGTAGTAATTGATTTACAAAGTACAAGCATAAATGTATGATTGGGTTGTTAATTGAGATATGAAGTGAATAGAAATGGGTTAGTGGTATTTTGGTAATTTGAATATAGTTACTGTAGCAGTATCAAAATTTACACCGATGAGTACCGTATAAAAGCTTGTAACATCTATATAATCATACCATAAACGGTGCTCGAATGGGATAAGTACTGAGAGAGTTATGATATTTTTTGACTAAATAGGCAAAATCGCAGATCGATTTCCAAAGCAGTACCCCTATAGTTAATTTGTTTTTAGGATGTTTTGAGATCAATAGGATGGTTATAATGTGTTAAGTCCAACACTGTAAACAACACATAATTTGGATAAATAATGACGGAGTTATGACATTTTTGTGAAAAATCGAATAAAAAATGGTCGAAAACGAGCAAAAACGACTATTGATGATGCAGAAGACTTCTAAAGAAGATGCTAAACATTTCGATAATGAATTTAAGGTGGGAAACAAAGCCTGCTATGGAGACAGATACCGAAACAGAAGTCAGAATACGAAATGGGATGAGAAATGATTGTTTTGCCCCCGAAGAGCAATTTATCTCAAAATAATATTTTTAACACTGATGCCTATAAATAGACCATGGGGGTTCATTTTTGCTAGGAATTCATTTAGAAAGGGAGAGAGGGAAGGGAAGAGGACAAAGGAGAGAGAAAGTAGAAAGAGAGAGTATTTTGATCATAACTTCGCTGGCACACATCGGATTGATGCACTGCTTACGCCATTGGACTCATGTTGATGAGAGAAGTCATCTGTCGATCATATAATATCAAAAAAGTTATCAGAATAATGCCCAAAACTCTACTATAGCTTGGATGAAATTTTAGTTTTCTCTGTAATTTGACATTAAAATTCAAGAATTTTACCTGATAAAGGTCGAATAAACTCCTGGTGAGTAGTTCTTACTATAAAACCTATGTATTTCATGAATTTAAAAGAAAGATATGAATTGATTTATGAGTTGATTGATTTTGGTTGTCTAGTTTGAAATAGTTATTATGATTGATAACATCTCATTATTCCTTGAGTTATGTTATTGAATAATTGTAATATTGGGTGTATTAGGCTTGAAATTTAGAAAAAAATTAGTTAAGAGCACTTAGCACACCAAGTGTTCGATAAAATGTTTAAGTGACTATAGGTGTTGATTTATTATGAATGTAATGATTAGGAAGGTGGCTGAGAAAAGTACAATGTGTGAGGAGATAAATAAATTATGAAACTTTGTAGTGAGTTGTATACAATTACATAAAATATAAGAAGATATAGCTATTTCCTACCAAGTGTTTGATAAAATAACTAAATGATATGTTGATTGCTGTATTAGTAATAGATGGCTAGAGATATCTTATGACATGAGTTGTGAGATCCACATACCATTGTTTTGATGTATGTATAAATGATCGAGGTCAAGAGGTCATTGTCATAGCTTTTGATCTCGTATGTTGATTTTAGTAGTGTATGATTGGGTTTGATGATACCTTGCATTGGCATTGTGTTGTTTAAGTAGAGC
Organism: Trichilia minutiflora; assembly: GCA_035590515.1. Classification (NCBI taxonomy): domain Eukaryota; kingdom Viridiplantae; phylum Streptophyta; class Magnoliopsida; order Sapindales; family Meliaceae; genus Trichilia; species Trichilia minutiflora. The sequence continues at coordinate 6,347 of JAVXUL010014995.1, forward strand.
GACAGGTTCCTCTCCTAGTAAAGAATAATAAGTAAGGTATTCTAAATAATTGTATTTGATATTTAGAAAAAAGAGACTGTCTAATAACAATTTATATGATATTTTGTTAGCTTATTTGATAGCATAGCATAGAGATATGGATAAACAAGTGAATTGACAACTTATGAATGCTTGTAAGTTAGCTATTGATGTGCTCGTCTGTGTGCTTTATCACTTACGAAATAAATTGCTTATATGGTATATATATATGTATATATATCGATGTGTATATGAATGGCTATCTAGATTTTGAACAGGATAACAATATCCTAAATGGATGTCAATCTATAATGCTTCTGACATGTATGAATTCTATGATGATCGGATGTGTTGTAAATGATTATAAAAACATAACACAGGTGCGTGTGAATATGAGCTTGTGAACTTTGTGATATAATTTATCTTATAGAATTTGATTTATATGAATTATGAATGACACATATGTATGTGAAAAATGAGTGTAGTGATGACAACATTTGTGGGGCTAATCTTGGAGCCCATAAGTTTTTTTTTCCAGCATACTTGGTATCAAATGGATATGCCTTTATCCTTTTTTTGCTTTTTTGTTTTGTTGACTATATGGTTGGTATTGCAAAACTTACACTTTATTGTCTTAAGGCATTAAAAATTAGGATATGATCATAATGAGGAGGTGATTGTTATAATTATTGTGTGGTGATCGAGATAGTTCCTTATTTATGGTAAAATTAAGTAACGATGTGATATGTTGTTATTATGGATTTGAGGTCGGAGGCTAATTATGAATAATGCTCTTCGATGATATTATGTAAATTGTGACTTATTTGAATATGTATGATGGCCAAACTGCCATTACTTTTATTTGGCCTTGTGTGTCATTATGTATTATTTTTGGCTTTGGTTGTCATTATATATCACTTTTGACCTTGTGTGCTATCGAGATTGGTTTTACTGATTTTGGCCGTGCGTGCCAATATGGTTGTTTTGGTATTGGGAGCCATAATTATTTATATTGGCCTTGGTTGTCATGATTTGATTGCTATTCAGGGGTAAAACAGTCATTTCTCATCCTGTTTCACATTTCGACCTCTATTTCACTATCTCTTTTCATAGCAGGCTTTGTTTCTCACATCAAATTCATTATCGAGATGTTTTGTCCCTTCTTCAAAAGTCTTTCACATCATCGATTTCCGTTTTCACTCATTTTCGACAATTTTTCATCCAATTTTTTATAAAAAAAGTTATAACTTCGTAATTCTTTATCTAAATTAAGTGTGGTTTGTGGTGTTGGACTCTACACATTATAACCATCCTACCGATCTCAAAACATTTAGAAAACAAATTGGCTACAGGGGTACTATTTTGGAAACCGGGCCATTATTTTGTCCATTTAGTCGAAAAATACCACAATTCTCTCAATACTTATTCAATTCAAACGTTGTTTATGGCATGATCATCTAGATGTTACATGCTTTCATACGGTATCCACCTGTGCAAATTTTGATATAGCTACAATAATTATACTCAAATTACCAAAATACCCTTAGCCTATTTCTAATCACTTTATCCAAAATACCCTTAGCCTATTTTGATAGTATATATTATGCACAAGAAGGTTACAAACTTGTCCTTCAACTATTTAAGGAGAAAGAAGAGAAGAAAATTCAAAAAAGCGTCATTTTTGGTATTTCACAAAGGAAAAGTATGTTCAACACTAGTTCAAGAGGAAAATGGCATCGGTTTTGTGCAAACTAGTGCCATGATCGATGCCAGACATGGTGGTCAGGGCGTTTCATCGTGGTCCTAGGGAAGGTCCTTAGACCAATTTGCTTCTGACTTATCCTGCCTTGTTTCTTTTTCCTTTAGTTTTTGCATTCTTTTATTTTTTACTCTGTTTTCTCCTTCATTTGATGTTTGTTTTCCCTCCAAATTATTCTTATTTTATTGTCTTTTTATCCTCTTTATAGAGTAAAAATTTGTTGGTCAATTACTATTCTTGATTGAAGAAAAATTTATTTTAAAGGTTAAGTGTTCCCCAAAGTCCAAAATAAAATCTACTCTAACTTAACCATTTTTTATTTAAATCTTTTCAAATTACATAATAAGCCTCAATATAGGTCAACCACTCATTAATTATATCCAAATATGTATTTTATGAAAATAATAAAAATATCCTTAATTAAGAGATACAAGGTTTACAGATCTACCCCTTTAAAATAATTTTATCCTCAAAATTTAGCATACCATATTAGAGAAATAAACATGATAAAAATTATCTTTTAACATTTATATATTCTTGTGCTATTTTCTTAATCAGGGCATTTCATCCTATAACTATTACCAGGTTTACAATTTTTTCTAATTCTTTTTAATAATCATTCTCTCAATTCACACCAACACTTAGAGATTTGTGATGTTGGCATTTCACCTTAATTATTCCTAACAATGTATTCTCAGAACTCCATTGTAAACTTTTGTACACTACTCATTCTTACCTATTTTGTCTATCACAACCACTTTTAGCCTTATTTCTTTCAAACTTAACTTTAAAATTTGACATAAACCTATTACCAAATAGGTTCTCCCGTCTATTTACTCTAACAACTTCATCTATCTATAAACATTCTCTAGATGCAACCTTTTTCTAACAACAAATAAAGGTATTTTAGATTATCTCACTTATTATTTATTATTAGAAGAGGAAACTATTGATTTAACTTAGGTAAACATAAAATATCAAGAAAGTATGGACAAATCATAATTAATAATCCAATCAACAAATAACACAATGCATAAATCTCTCACATTTTTAGGAATTTACCAATATAAGGCTCAAATTCCTTTTCTTTTGTAAGGGAATATATTACTAGTCATTTCTTAGCCTACTTATCTCCGAACAACTTTCTTTATCGATCCATTCAAAGTATAATGTTTGTGTAATTCCTCACTAGATTATCTATTCCATTTCGCATGTTTCCAATTTTACTTTACCCACAATAATCTCATATCCTCTAAGGTTTGGTTTCCTTAATAATTTATGTTCCTAAATGCGTATGAACTACCTATTCTCAATTTAAGAGGAACAAGTTTATCTATACTTATAATAAAATTGGAGTTCTAATGAAAAACTTATGAAAACTTAAATGAATTATAGTATATATAATTAAATTAAGGAAAATGATGATACCTATTTTCACACCAAGTCATTAACTTGAATTTGTTCTTGATTAAAGGCAAATGCTCTGGTCTGACTTCGGCCTTGTGCCTTTTGATTACCCTATTATACCGTAAAAGAGCTACCTACTTCAGATTCTTGCTAACTAGAATTATTACCTATGTTATCGTTTATTACTGGGAGAAAACAAGATATTAACTCAATGTAAGCTGACTACCCATCTCTAGTCTAAATAAATTGGGAAAAAATTTCTTCATAAGACTCATCTATCCACATTAAAAGCATATAAATGACTAATAACATTGGCCAGTATAGTACTTTTATAATTTATATATCTATTTATTCTTTAACTTTGTTTAGAAATCTGAACGACCGTCAAGTTAATGTATCCAACTTGGATGGTTTCTGATCCTGTAGGGAGAAAGGAGGGTTACTAGATGAAGTAATGGCAAACAAACTATTTAAAGAGCCACTGTTACAACTCTTTTTAAATGATTGTCCCACCTGTACACTGAAGTCTTTCTTATTTTAAAATATACATCTAGATTTTCTCTCCCCTACTAATTTTTCAGCCCTCAAGACCATCTAAATCGTTTTCTTATAACCTTGATTTATGATAATGACATCTTTTAGTTGATTTTAAAATCTAATCCCTCTTTAAATTTGGCGCACAAACTATTTTTATTGGTAAATTCTAGCACAAATTTCATTAACTCTTTCAGCTGAGTCTCATACTTAGTCATTGTCTTTTTTAATTGCTTCAATCTCAAGAACTCATTTTTTTATTATAATGGAAAGGGGTGTAGTACTAATACTTGAATTCTTATATAAATTTGGCTCAAGTAGAGGATACTGTCAAACTTACTAACACATTAACTATTTTTAGTTTGGTTCTATTATCCAATCTCAGGTCATTCAAATCTTTTTTCACCTTCTTTAACTAACTACTCATCAATATAGAGTTTACGGTACCACAAAAGGCACACACCCTAATTGTCTTATCTTCTTAATTAACTTGGAGAGCGTTGGAGCTAGCCTAGATAGTTCGACCAGAGTAGAGGGAGCTGTTGCTGTTCCTGGGAATTGATAGGCGTATAGAAATGGATAAGTGTATAGTGCAGGCTCCGACTATTCTTGAGTTTGTGCGAAATTTTGGGTATTCCAACATACCATATAGGTGGCCCAAGCCTCTAGAGTCATTAAGGGAGGTATCCCCACTCCTGGTTGTGGTATGATAGTGGAGGTACTTATAGTTCCTCAAGTTCTGGTTAGGGTATATGCAAGGAGACATCGTGCTCATCTTCAAAAATAATCTGTTTATAGGATCTACCACACCTCTACTTGGTTTTGGTAGCATTGTTTACTACAAAAAAAAAAAAAGAAGAAGAGGATTCAATTATATATAAGATGGTAATGATGCATTCATAAGACTTGACTCACTTTAGTCCACTGATATTTTTTTTTCAAAATCAATTGAAAATCATATATAACTTGTTTTAAAATATTTCAAACCATTTTGTAATCATATAAAACTATTTTCAAAACATATTCAATCATTTTCAAAAATAGTTTTAAAACCTTAAGCTCTTAGTCGACTTTAGTTATAACACCCCCAACCGTAATATTCACATGTAACAACCATCACATATCCTTAATATGCATTCTAAACTCTAGAAATACAAATCAAAGGCTTGTAAGGTATCTAGGATACTTGTTAGAAACTAAAATTATTTATAAACACTCTCAAATACTCATTGTAAAACATTATCATTTCTTAAATTAAAATCGTCATCCCATCACAACCTAAAATCTAACCATAATATCAAGTAACAAATTTTGAATTATTTTTCATTCAAGAATTTTCAAAACCAAAAAGCATCAAAAAATAATGTTCATTATATATTTCAAATTATTTACAAATACATTTAGCTTTGAATTGAAATCACATTCTTTTCTTATTTCAATTAAAACTTTATTTTCACGTACAATCTAATGAACTCGAATAATAAGAAAGTGAGTCAGGTACAAGTATATACTTAAGGTCTCAATAACTCTAGCAATCACCATTACACATAAGGCTTAACTAGTCCTTGTTTTACCGGAAATTAAAGTGTGAGGAAGTGAGTATATAATGGTATACCCAGTGGATAAACTAGTAATAAAATATAAAAATAGATATATAAAACATTAAAGCAAACCCTTGACACAAAGAAAAGATTTTTAAAATAGATTAATTTATGAAAACATAGAAAACTTTTAATTATCTAAAATTTGGTTAGATTCAAAAATCATGGGCTGGTTATCCCTCTTAACAATTACTCTGGCATTAAACAATCATAATATCTTCAATGAATTTTTTATGCATGTAAAACAATGATCATATACTAAAATCATCCCTTATTACAAAAATATTAAAATACATGTTAGTTTATTAAAGAAACTGACCCATCATTAACGTTAACCTCGAGTAGTTATGTGATGATACCTATGTGCAGGTTCTATGGCCTAAATCATGCTTGAAATGTAAGTTTTTCAATCCAAACCCTAGGCTAAATCCCTTGAAAAACAAAGGGAATCAAGTGTGCTAACCTTAGGGTTTTTGTTGCTCAAGTTGCAAGGATGTGAATTTGATG
>JAVXUL010015006.1:0-12172 GCA_035590515.1 Trichilia minutiflora
TAAAGGCCAAGATTATGCCACTTGTCAAATTTTCATTTGCTAGGATGAAAAATTCAACATATAACACTTATACCTATACCAAGCTTTTATTAACCTATCATATTGCTTTAGCTCAATATATATAAGTGTGACACAATCTATTTAGGAAAAATTTAAGCCAACTTAATGCAAGACTCAATAGGTTCAAAGTAAAGCTGGTAGTAGATAATTTACCCAAAATCAAACTCTTTAATTCCTTTTATAATTCGAATTAAACTCTTTAATTCTTATTAATTTAATTAATCTCCAACAAGATTAATTAAATGTCTACAGACCAATATTAACACCTAGCCATGCAATACGGTCCCCGGATTATAGTAAAGTATAAAGCTTCAACCAATGAACCCTTCCGTCATCAGTTACCGTGTAACTCAATCCTCCGTCACACAATGCTCCGATTGGATCAAGGATATGCTAGTATCGTCAAATCCCTTTAAATCCAATTCTATGTATAATAAATAATAGATAATAACTCTACTGTGTATTTTCATTAAGAACACACTTTTCAATCACACACAATATGTAACCCTAGCCGAGGATTTTGCGCGTTAAATCTGAATTATTTATATAGAGCATTCTACCTCAAACACTAAGGCTGACAGATCCTTTCTCGAACATTCACATACTTTCATGAATGTCTTACCATACCCAATAACTATCTATCACAAGCCTAAGTACAGACTTGTCCCGAGTAGTATCAAAATTGGCAATTCATTCACAAGATAACTATGATGTTGTGAAGTCTAAGGATTATTTATACCATTGATACAATGAATGTCCAATTGACGATTAAATGTAATTAGCATTTGGATCATTCGTGCGAGTCTGTTCAGTGAACTCGTACTCAACCAATTAGCATCTATACACTTCCTTTAATGTCTCCACACAAGTAATCTATGAGATCGATTATCCTCTATCGCATAGAGCAAGAATAACGTATACTAGTCTTTTTATTATCGTAAAGACCCCACTTTATAGTCCCACGACTAGGACCATTTAGGAATGATACTATAAATATATAGTCTCATAAATATGAACTCATCATAACAATATATATTGCATACATTCCATGGGCTTTATCATTCTATAAAAATCAAATATACACATATAAATGATAAAAGAGAATATGAAATAAAATGCTCATTTTATTAATCATAAAATTTACAAGATTTTTTTACATATTTACAATCACTGATCACATCATATAACTCTTTCATAAGTGGGAGCTTGTTCGTATTGTCAATTTCAGGGCTTATGATATTGTATAAACTTTGATATTTATTAATAAAAAAAGTTGTTCTTTATTTACATATGTTGGTTAGTTTCTTTATCTTTCATGCAAATGAATGAAGAATGTATGTAAATTGTCCAGATAATTTTATTTAATTGTTAAATAAATTATCAAATCGTTCTCTACATATGTGGTGTTGATTGAGCAACTATATCACATAGTAGGCACATTAGTTGTCGCCTAATAATATTATATGATAATATATGTAGGTTGACAATATATGTATTATTATAAGGGCATTAGTGTGGATTTATAGTTGGTAAACTATTTATCAAACATGATTGAATATCAATAAATCATATGGTATACATATAGTCAATGATTTATCGATAGATTATAATAGTGTGTGATGTAATCCTTTCATCCGATACATCTAGAATTAAACTCTGTATGGATGGATATATTTCATATGGTGTATACATGCAGGGCTAATAATGCCTTGTACAAGAAGTCGATTTGAGTATGCTTTGTTCATATAGGTGTTCGATTGATAGTTAAGATAGGATCTGTTGGTTCAACACATTAGACTGAGAATTACCGTTACCTCAGTCCGAGTCGAGTTCTCAATCGAATATCGATATGATGTCTTGATTATAAGTCTATGGCCACAGCATAATATTGACGTATGATCGATGATTCAAATGAGAATCGGGATTAGAGTTTTGACAGTTTATGAACCCCTATCTCGATTAAAATACAACGACGAAAGGATATTACTCACACGTTACGTGTATTGATGAAAGGTTTGATGAAAGTACTTCTTCATCGTGACTTAGGGACTATGGTGTACTGCTAGATACTAACCATAATCGTTGAACAACCGAAATATTCGGAGTCAAAACGTTCGACATTTATTCACAGGTGAGTCATGGTGAACCTTCATGGTCCACCAAGATCATCTAACGTTCTTTCATCCGAGAGAGAGATAAAATATTATCGAAAGAGGGTTAGCACCCTCATGATAATATAAAAATAGGCCAAAACCGATACGTATAAATGTTATACATATTAAATACTCTTTAAAGGGTTAAAGAAATAATATAATGATATCATAAGGTTATTTAACGTAAATAACTTGCTAAATTTGATAATAGTGATTATCAAATATGTTAAAATATGATTTTGAGACAAAATGATGAAAATTAAATGAAATAGTTTCATTTAATACAAAATAACTATTTTGCCCCTAATATGATATAAGTATATAATTTATTATAAATTATATTTAAATTTGATAATTTTGATTATCAAATATATTAAAATATAATTTTAGTATAAAATAGTAAAATCTAAATTAAAATATTTAATTTGGATAAAAATGACCATTTTATCCTTGTGTACAAATGTGACCAAGGGCATTATGATAATTGTACCATATTTATGTATTTTATGAAAATATATTATATTAATTAATTAGTTAATTAATATGAATATTTATCCATTATTTTAATTTTTAAAATGAGAAGATAAATATAAATAAAATTAATGGTTAATGTTGTGACATTTGGCATTTTACCATTTGTCCACATTTATATTAATTTATCAAAGGTCCATTGATCAAGCCTTTATGAAGGTTGCATCCATGTAAAGTGGTTTTTGTTGTATCACATTAACTCCACTTATTTTATTATATTTATATGATAAATATGAATTAAAATAATTGAAAATATAAATAAAAAATATAAATACCACTCATTTTTTATTTTTGGCAATTGAATTTGAATCAAATTCAAATCTCTCTCTCAAGTTCTCACGTTGGCCAAGAAGAAGCAATGAAGGTGAGTGCAAAGTGAAGAGAGCATAAACTTTTGTTCTTCAAATTCATCACACCTTCAAACTTACAACAAATCTAAACAAAACCCTAATGTAATTCAAGTTCAAAACTCTTATTTTCATCAATTTTAGTTTAGAGTTTTTTGATGAAAAACTTACACTATTGCAATTTAGGTCATAGAACCTTCAAGGATGAGCATTCATCTTTTCATTCATATGTTGGACTCAAAATTTCAGGCTAAATCATTAACTGATCGATAGTAATAAAACTTCCTCAGCTCTTCCTCAAATACTTGGTAAACAAACTTAGTATAAGTGTTAAAGGAAGTCGATTAGCGCACTACAAGCATATACGTTCATGAGACAGTTGCTAGTGGCCATTCAAACATTGTTGATGTTATTGTTGATCAAAATAAAATATCAGTTGTGATAAGTGTATATGCATTCCATGTGACGATGTTCTTTAAAGCCAAACCAACTCCCCTTTTAATTCCAAACCCGCAGATCAAAACCCCTTTTTTCATTTTTCAACTTCTAATGCATATTGCCATTCTACAAATCCACATAAATTCAGAATCCCTAAACCCTAGGAATCACCATTTCTGTACATGTACAGTGCAAACTCTTAAACCCTTAAGACTTCCATATTGCAGTTCTTCAACTGCATGGCATTACTACGTATCAGAAACATCCCACTGATTTTCCTAATCTTTGTACAACTTTGACTTGAATCAGATTAATAGAAAAGCTAAATTATGGATTCCGGAAGTGAAGTGTTATAATCTACAAAAGTTTTTACGTAGGGATGGCAAACGGATGGGAATGATATTAACTCATTCATATTTCGCATCTATTTTATATTTTTTGTTCATATTTACATTTATATTTATATTAATTTTTTTACAATATTAAAATTTATTTATGGATATGAATACTAACGAATATTTATATTTATTTTTTAGTTTCTAATTATGATTTTAAATATTTTAAATTTCTTTTTTACATTATAAATAATAAAATTTATTAAAATTCACAAAATAAAAAATCTAATCTAACTAAATCATAATCCAACAATGAGCAATCACAATAATTCATAAATTTTAGTCTATAATAATATTATTCTAAGCTTTTGACGTAAATAAAAATCAAACCATCACCTATTTAAAAAATAATCCAATAATTTATAACAATCTACCACAAAAAAACTAACCACCATCATAATAAAAATAATTCAATAATTCACAACATATTCGCCACAAAAATCAAATCACTACTATAATAATAAAAAATAATCCAACATTTCGTTTTAAAAAAAAAAAAATTCTCCACAAACATCAAACCACCTCCATAAATATTATCTATCATTTGGACTAAATGGATCATTATTTTGAAAAAGGATAAATGAATATCCATTTATCCGTTTCGCAGACAAATTTTAATATTCGTATCACATCATTATTAAATGGATAGTTCACTCCTTGCCTATATCCGTGCCATATCCACTTTGTGATTATTCATATTTGCAAAATATAAAGTAAATCGTCACAAATAAACGGATATGGTAACAAAATCAAACATTTCTTCCTCTTTCCAAATTTACTACTAGCGGCAAGGCTACGGCAATTCTCCTTTGTTCTCATTAGCTAGAATGGGTAGGAAGATTACTTTCTCAACTTTGTATGTAATATATATTATCGCTGCCACCACCATCTCTAGTTGTACAATTTGTTTACATAAATTTTGTAGCTATCTTGCTTTTGATTGATAATGTTAGTAGCAAACAAAACAATGATATAGCCAACTCAAAAGTGGATCCAAATTCACGTCAATATAGCTGCACTGATTTTTTTGGCGAATGTGGGTTTATCTTATAATTCTTTTATCAATAATAATAGAAATTACAAAATCCATAAAAAAATTATAAATTAATGTAACACAGTAGTTAATGATTATCACATGTTTCATAAAATTTATTTTTATTTGTGAATTTTTATTTATTTTAATAAAAATATATAACATCCTGTATATTGTTATATTAATTTGTACAAAAAAAAATTGCATATATAAAATCCTAACATTATTTCTTTTTTTATTTGGTGGAATAACTTCTTAAAGGTAAATACTTGGATGAGAATGCATATGATTTATTTAGATATTATTTTCTTTTTAAAGTATGTAAGGATTTTATAGTCCAGATTTTTACCCCTATATCTTCTATCTATTTTCTTTTTAACAAAGGTCAAAGGTTAATCATTTATATTAAAAAAAAGATAAATATTTCCATATTCACCTTTAAATATTCACCGATTGTTTGGCGAAAGTGGGTTTATCTTATAATTCTTTTAATAATAATAATAGAAATTACAAAATTCATTAAAAATTATAAATTAATGTAACACAATAGTTAATGATTATCACATGTTTCATTAAATTTATTTTTATTTGTGAATTTTTATTTATTTTAATAAAAATATATAACATCTTGTATATTGTTATATTAATTTATGCAAAAAAAATTGTATATATAAAATCCTAACATTATTTCTTTTTTTATTTGGTGGAATAACTTCTTAAAGGTAAATACTTGCATGAGAATGCATATGATTTATTTAGATATTATTTTCCTTTTTAAAGTATGTAAGGATTTTATAATAGAGCTTTTTACTCCTATATCTTGTATCTATTTTCTTTTTAACAAAGGTTAATAATTTATATTAAAGAAAAAAGTTAAATAGTTCTATATTCACCTTTAAATATTTTGGTTGTTTAAGCCGATTGATAACAAGCTAATTGACAAAAGAATTAATGTTAACTCGAATCCATTTGGAATTCCCCTTGATTCCTTTGTATTCTTCTTCCAATAATCGAAAGTAATTAGGTCCTTTTTGCATGTGGTCTTCGTTGAAAGGTCCGGGCAACAAGTCCCAATTTCCCATGCCGATGAATGTGAAAATGTTTTTCTATTTCACACCATTCATTTTCACGGTCAATAGAAATGGTTTACACAATTACCAAAGCCAACCCACTGATAGGAAGTTGGAGATCGAGCACACCCTCGTGCTCTAAAAGTCTTTTATAAATTAATCGTCTATTTATTGTTGTTAATCATGCAGCTGGGTTATTGATTCCACACAACAATCTCTTTTCAATGTTCGTCAAACTGTTAAAAACTTTGATTCTGCTGCGTCCCGGAATGTGCAGTTCCCAATCACCAAGTCCTCTCTTGGATCAAAAAATTTGCTAAGCTAGTAATTGTATGCTACGTTTTGTTTAGATAACAAAAATTCTTTGACTGCAAATCCTAAATCTGTTTTATACCCATTGAAGGTTAAACTTTCTTTAGCGCATCTAGCATTAGCATTGCCGATCTTTCTTAGTTGACTCCTTTAAGGTCAAAGGTATGTGTGTTTTAGAAATTGAAAGCGTATTTTGAATTAAATTACGGTAATTCTTAATTTATAATGAATTTGAACGATATTAGTATATTATTAAGTATATAGAGACATGCTCTTGCTAGAGCAGGTCCACTGCTAGCTATGAAAGATTTCAATAAAACTCCTTCAAAATAAATATTTTTATATTTTGACTCCCTATAATATAAAACCTGTCTCCACATTACACTACGACTATGGTACAGCCTATATATTTATTGGATTCTTTCTAACGATCACAATACAACAACTGTATACCCACATTTAAGTATATGTTATAAGCCAATATGTTATAAACATTAATTACTAAAGAAAAATAAGTATAAACCAAATACCTTAATTAACTAGTGTAATTTTAAAATTAAATAAAAAAATAGTTGTGAATACACATTTAATTAGCATGATATACCTTTTATAGAAAACAAAAAGTCTAGAAAAATTAATTTAACCCTAATAATAATAATAATTTATGACTTTCTTTTTAACACAATAATAGTAGATTAACCAATCCCCTCACTGTAGAAGTGTGGTTGTTGGACACTACAATAACTAGTCTTGGTAAGAGTTGGAGCTCCGCCAACTTCGTTTCAGTCAACCCGTATGGCCTGACAATTTTGAATAATACAACTTTAAATTGAAATGAAATCCTCTCTTATGCAAACCTTGTTTCGATTAAGTCGAAAAATAATTAATATTTTGATCGAGCCTGGGTAGCTTCCACTATCTTAAAAAAACTGTACTTAAAGCCAACTTTGAAAGCTTTGAACCTCAATATTTTACTAATTCACTCACATCTTTATAATTTACATCATATTAATATAAAAAATTATTATTTAGAGATGTAATACCATAATAAAAACTTAAATTTAAGATATATAATTTAAATGTATATTTTAGATTTAATTTTATTTAATTTTTTAATAATTTAAATAAAATATTTAAATAATAATATATTTAATTAATATATTTTCGAAAATTAATAAGATGAAATTAATCCAAAAAGTTTAATATTTTAAATTATCATAATAAAATATAAAAATTTAAATTAAAAAATAACATAGAAAATTACGGTGTGAGATATTAAAATAGAGTTTTTATGGGGACTAGAGAGTGTCAAAATCATAATAGTCAAAAGCCCTAATGCTGTTTCGTGTTTGGGACCCTAAACCTTGGCCACCAAGACAAGCGGATCTCCTCGTCGCATGCATGGCGGCAGACAAGCACTAAAACCCGTATCTTTCATTCCACGCGATCGTCGAACTTTTCCCTAACATTTTGAAGCAGACCTAGAAAAATATTTCAACTTCTTTAATATAAGTATTGAACACTGCTTAGTTTTTTTCTTAAGTAACTGCATGTACCCATTAGTTAGATTTTATCAAGAAATGGAGTAAAGTGTTTGAAGTTTGAACCCCCTAGCTTGGACTTGGCTTTGGACTCTATAAAGACTCCTCTTTCACTTGATTCCTCTCTTTTTCGTTGAATAAGCGTATACCCAAAGAAAGAAACACAGACATGGTGTCAATAAGGCTTCTTATTAGCTTTCTACTTGTGTTCATTTTGATCCACTTTAGTGACTGCCGTAGTACTGGGCACACCCACAAAGGTATATATGGAGTTTGCATTTAATTAACTCGAATTTCTGTTGCTGATGCTAATTCGTAAAGATCAAGCGACCGGCGTATTAACTGTTTATCGAATGCTGCAGATATGAAGAAAACTGTGGCTTCAGATCATGGTTTGATTGGCATTGAAGCGGTAAGAAGGAGCTCGCAAAATATTGAACAGGTACAATTGTCAGTCGAAGATTAATTGTGCTTCGTTTATATATGCATACAATTTCTTTTAGGAATTTCTCAGTCTAATGATCATCGATTTTCAGGTATTTGAGGATGATGTTCCAGCTGCTGCTAAAGTTAAGAAAACTATGCTTAGAGGACCGAAAATAATGTCTGAAAAGAGCTTAGGAAAAGAGATTACGGAAGAGGAAGTTTCCACTATTTCAGGTGCAGCTCATTCTGTTGGACATTGTAATCGTAGAAGGAAAGGGATTTTGAACGTAGGATGCGAATTCAGAAATCGGAAACCTCTTATTGTTGGGAAGGTCAAAATGGCTGCTTTTACAACTTTCACTGCTGATTATCATGTCCCAAAATCTCATCCACCTAGGAATAACTGAAGAAATATTGCAGGAAACCAGAAATAGATAAGATTTATAAAGTTAACTCTTCCAATTTTGTTTTCCTTTTTTTTCCTTTCTTTTTGAACAGTTGTTGCAGCCAGTTCATGTACGAGGAATATCATACTTGTTTGTAAACAAAAAGAAATTTAATGTTAATAACGAATTTCTTTGTCGAGATACAACATGATTTTCCTTATCCGTAACATATTGGCCAACTTGTTAAACTTTGCTGGAAATGGCAAAAGATCAATTATATTACTATTGAATGTTCGAAATTTACCTGTCTGGATGCAGGACAGGATATGCCTGCGTTAAAGAAGTCCTCTGGGATTTCATCACCAAAACAGTTGAAAGTGTCCAGGATCATTAACCAATCTCAACTGAGAGCAATATTGATTGTAGAAAAGCAAACAAGCAAACCAGAAATCTTGTATCAAGAACATTGAAGAATTTGGTACTTTCAATCAACAATAATTACAACCAAAACCAACCAGCAAATTTTCAGCAATTAAATAACAAAGATCATCACAATATTAAGACGATTAAGCAAACCTCAAAAACAAGATTAACCAGCAGCAACACCTTCATATACAAAACCAGAATGCAACCTAATAAACTCTGCATCTCTTAACACAATAAGCAAAGAAAGCAAAGAAAAACAAAAAGAATAACAGATGAAGAAGAGTAGAGAGAATTCCCAGAAGAATACTGCTTTTTCATTCATGAAAGAATTATCAAGAGTTGAATCTTAATACAGCCCGTGAGTTCGTCAAAAACAAAACTTTTAACAGTCTTTAAAACAACCTTTTAACAAATTCACATTTAATGACTATAATACCCCTCAACAAGCTCTTCTCTATTATCAATTCTACATCATCAACGTGTGTGCTCTTCACCTTGATATACTCTGATCAT
Organism: Trichilia minutiflora; assembly: GCA_035590515.1. NCBI lineage: Eukaryota > Viridiplantae > Streptophyta > Magnoliopsida > Sapindales > Meliaceae > Trichilia > Trichilia minutiflora. The sequence goes on from JAVXUL010015006.1 coordinate 9,632, forward strand.
AGCCTTACAAATCTCCATCTTGATCATAGTATATCAAGGTCACAGCAATCTAGTATTCTTCCTCTTTTCCAACATACCATCCAAACATTAGATGCCTGTCCGCATTCTGCTGTCTCTAGCTTTTGCATCCTTCATGACTGAACAACTCATCATAAAGCTACTACAACAACTGATTTAAGATCCTGACTAAAGCTTTTCTTCCAAATTCATTAGTTAACCTTAAACTTTCCAACTACTACAGTCTTGGTCAGTATATCTACAACATTCTCATTAGTATACACTTTCAACAACTTTACTTTCCCATTAGATAAAACATCCCTGATGAAGTGCAATCTAACATTTATATATTTGGTCCTCTCGTGATGCATTTGATGCTTTGCCAATTAGATAGCACTTTAGCTACACATAAGACCTTAGCTGCTATTACTTCTTTTTTTAACTCTATCAGTATTCCTTTCAACCATAAACTTCTTTTATGGCTTCTACAACAGCCATAAACTCTGCTTCTGTAGTTGAAAGAGCAACTATATGTTGAAGTGATGTCTTCCAACTGACTGAACACTCTTTCTACTAAAATAGAAAACCAGTAAGAGACCTTCTTCTATCAGCATTAATAGTATAGTTAATATCAACGAATCCCTTTAATCCTTCTACCATGCCATCCTTTTTCCCATATACTAGTGAATATCCTAAATTGCCTTTGATATATCTCATCATCCATTTGAGAGCTTTCTAGTGTTTAATACTTGAATTGCTCATAAATCTACTTACCATGCTTACTCCGTATCCCAAATCGGATCTCGTACACACTATTCCATACATTAAACTTCCTACAACTTCTAAACATGGAACCTTACTCATCTGTGCCTTTTTTTCATCTGTTTCTGGACATAAGTCCTTTGACAATTTGAAATGAGCAGCCAAAGGAATAGCTACTGGTTTGGTATCCATCATATTAAATCTTTGCAACATCTTTCTTAGATAATTTTCCTTAGAAAGTATAATAGTTCCTACTTTCATGTCTCTAATCAATTCAATCCCTAAGATCTTTCTTGCAGATCATAGATGTTTTATTTTAAATTCTGCACTCAACATTTCTTTCATTTCTTGTATTCTACTTTTACTTTTGCTTGCAAGTAACATATCATCAACATAAATTAGTAAAATCACCATATTATCAAGATTATCTCCTTGAAAATACACATAGTAATCATACTCATTTCTAGTGTATTTTGATGCCTTCATGAATTCATCAAACTTGAAGTTCCACTGTCTAGGTGATTGCTTCAATCCATATAAAGATTTCTTCAGCAAACATACTTGACTTTCAAAGCCTTTCTTGATAAAACATTCTAGTTATTTCATCATAATCTTTTCCTCCAAACTTTTATGTAATAAAGCAGTCTTTATATCCATTTGCTCAAGTTCCAAAGCAAGTACTACTACTAATATTAGCAAAATTCTAATTGATACATGCCTTACAATTAGAGAAAACACCTCTGAATAATCAACTACTTTTACCCAGAAAAGTTGAGTAAACCAGCACAAAGTAACATACTCTTTACCTTTTCAAGTAGCAACCTATTCATTCTCTCAACCACACCATTTTGTTGAGGTGTGTAACTCACTGTCCTATGCCTTTAAATACCTTGTTCTTTGCAAAAATTATTAAATATGGTGTTGCAGAACTTTAAACCATTATCAGTCCTCAACACCTTAACTCTCTTATTCTTCTGATTTTCAACAAGGTTCTTCCATTCCACAAACTTATTAAACACGTTATCTTACTCTTTAAGGTATAGATCCATACCTTTCTAAGTAATCATCAATTAATGTCATGAAGAACCTAGCTCCTCCCAATGATACTATATGTGCAAGTCTCCAAATATCAGAGTGAATATAGTCTAGTACTCCACGTGAAACATGTTTGTCTTGATCAAAACTTGATCTATGAAATTTACCATACACACAACACTTCTCAGCTTACATTCACCCACATCACCTAATATATTCTATTTTTTTAAGTCTCATCAGACTTTTTTCTCTTTTGTGGTCTAATCTTTGATGCCACAACATCAAACTATTTTCTTTCGAAGCATTTGCAACATTTACATCACCTGTAATCACTTTCTCTACATAACATATAATCCATTCTTTCTTTTAGCCTTCATTAGAACTAAAGCTCCTTTACTCACTTTAAGTATTCCACTTCCAGCCTTAAATGCACATCCCAAAGATTCTAACATACTAAGAGAAACTAAATTTCTATTAAGGAATATAGCATATATAACCTGCTACACATCTATCAGAGCTCTACTGCCCTTTTTTATTCTAATAGTCTCTATACCTTTGACTTCACATGTCATATCATTTCCCACCCAAAATGACTTTTTTTATTTAATTCTTTAGAATTGAGTGTATTTTTAAACATCATCCATAGAAAGAGGGCTCCTTCTATAGAGTAATGTATCAATAAAGTTCTCATATAAAGCTAGTAATGAGGTCAAAATAATCAGAGCTTGGTTTTTATCCTCCATCTTC
>JAVXUL010015027.1:0-12171 GCA_035590515.1 Trichilia minutiflora
GTCCTCTCTCAAATCAATAAGAGGCAGATGGATAACATGAGAGGGGTCGGGAACATACTTCTTCAACATGGATACATAGAAGACATCATGGATCCTCTGTATTTCTGGTAGTAGCTCTAACCTATATGCTACTAGACCAATTCACTTAATGATTCTGAAAGATTCAATAAACCTCGGGTGAAACTTCCCTCGATTCCGGAATCAAATCACTCCTTTCTATGGTGATACTTTCAAAAACACTTGCTCATTCACATCAAACTCTAAATCCCTTCTTCTATTATCTGAGTATGACTTCTGTCTATCCTGTGCTATCTTCAACCTGTCTCAGATAATCTTCACTTTCTCAGTGGTGGCTTCAATGAACTTAATATTGTCTAACTTTCTTTCGCCTACTTCATCCCAACATAAAGGAGTTCTACACCTCCTTCCATACAGAGCTTTGTATGATGCCAATCATATGCTAGATTGATAACTGTTATTGTAGGTGAACTCATCCAATGGCAGATACCAATCCCAGCTTCCGTGAAACTCTAATATACACCCTCTCAGCATATCTTCCAATATCTAGATAGTTCTTTCTGATTGACCATCTGTTTAAAAGTGAAATGTAGAGCTAAAGTTCAATATCGTACCCATAGTTTTCTGGAGATTAGGCCAGAATTGAGATGTAAAACAGGGATCTCGATCTAACACAATCGTCACAAGTATACCATGCAACCTTACAATCTCTGCCATATACAATCTTACTAGCTTCTCAACTAGATACTTAGTTCTGATGGACAGAAATTGTGCAGACTTAGTCAATCTGTCCATAATCACCCATATTGCATTATCCAGCTTGAGTATATGATAGTCCTACCACGAAATCTATGGTGATGTGTTCTCATTTTTGTTTTGGTATGGATAATGGTTCAAGTGTTCCTGCTAGCTTCTAGTGTTCATCTTTAACCTGTTGACAAGTCATACACCTGGCAACGAAATTTGCTATGTCTCTTTTCATCCCAGACCATTAATAATTCTTTTTAATGGTTTATACATTTTCGTACTACTAGGATGCATTGCAAAAGCTGAACAGTGGACTTCTTCTAGGATGGCCTTTCTCAATGTTAAAACCCCATCCTGAGAGATATAAAAGTCTCCAGCATTATCATTTATAATTCTCTGGCAAACTTTTATTAGCTTTGGGTCTTGCATCTGCCTTTCTTTTATTTGGTCCCGTAGAGTCGATTTCCTGGTAAAATTGGCCAACATTGAACCATCTTGACCGCACTATAATGTCACTCGTAAACTCTTCAATTCTAATAACAATGGGAGGTATGCTGACCAAACATACGCCACTGTTATCGAAGATTTTTTACTTAAGACGTCTGCCACCATATTGGCTTTCCTTGAATGATAATCAATCACCAGATCATAATCCTTGATCAGTTCAAGCCATCTTCTCTGTCTCAAGTTCAGTTCCTTCTGAGTGAACAAATACTTCAAATTCTGATGGTCGGTAAAAATCTTACACCTCTCTCCATACAAGTAATGTCTCTAAATCTGCAGGGCAAAGATTACTGCAGCCAACTCCAAATCATGGGTCGAATAATTCTTCTTATGCTTCTTGAACTATCTAGAAGTATAGACACCTACCTTCCCATTCTGCATCAAAACACAACCCAGCCCTTTCCTGGAGGCATCATTATATAGTACATATCTCTTTCCAACTATAGGTAGTGTTAACAACGGAGCTGAGATAAAACGATTCTTTAACTCCTGGTAACTCTGCTCACATTTCTCATCCTATTCAAACTTAACATCCTTTCTCGTTAAGTGAGTCAGTGGGACAGCTATCATAGAAAAACCTTCAATAAACTTTCTGTAGTAACCTACTAATCCCAAGAAACTTCTAATTTTTGTAACATTCTTAGGTCGTTCCCACTGTACAATAATTTTAACTTTGCGAGGATCCACAAAGATTCCTTCCCTTGAGATTACATATCTCAAGAATACCACTTCCTAAAGTCAAAACTCACATTTTAAAAACTTGGCATACAACCTTCGTTCTCTTAGTGTCTACATACAATCCGCAGATACTAAGCATGCTCTTTCTTGGTCTTTGAGTAAACCAAGATATCATTGATAAAGACAATCATAAATTTATCAAGATAAGGATGGAATACCCAATTTATGAGATCCATGAATGCAGTTGGGGCATTAATTAACCCAAATGATATTACAAGGAACTCATAATGACCATAGTGTGTTCGAAAGATTGTCTTGGCTACATCACTATCCTTAATTCATAATTGATAGTACCCTGAGCTCAAATAAATCTTCAAGAACACACTCGCTCCCTGCAACTGATCAAACAAGTCATCGATCTTAGACAGTGAGTACTTATTTTAGATAGTGACTCGATTCAACTGTCGGTAGTCTATACATAATCGTAAGGTCCCATCCTTCTTCTTAATAAACAACACCAACGAACCCCAAGGTGACATACTCGATATGATAAAACCCTTATCAACTAGCTTTTAAAGTTGCATTTTCAATTCTTTGAGTTTAGCTGGTGCCATACGGTAAGGCGACATTGAAATTGATGTTATACTAGGAATCAAGTCAATACTAAAATCAAATTCCTGTTGTGGTGGCATTTCTGACAACTTATCTTGAAATACGTCTGGGAATTCTCTCACTACTAGAACTTGGTCAATGGAATACCCGGAGGGTACTATCAACAACATGTGCCAAATACCCTTGGCACCCTTTTCTTATAAATCTCTGGGCCTCCAAAGTACAAATCACACTGCTAGATAAAATATTTTGCTCACCTATGAAGATTATCTCTGCTCTTCTGGGTTCTCTAAAAACAACTTGCTTAGAAAAGCAATCTACTGTTGCTTAATGTCTGGATAACCAATCCATCTCCAATATCGCATCAATATCTTCCATCCTCAAAGGAATCAAGTCTATTATCAGCTTAACTCCATTCGCTATCACTGCAAAATCTCTATACACAGTTTTTCTTAATAACTTCTGACCTAGTGGGGGATGCACTATAATCTATTGGTCTAAGGGTGACAAGGGAACACTAGCTTGAGGTGCTAAAGCAGTATTGACAAAAGATTTATTAGAACTCAGATCTGTCAATACATAAGTAAGTTAGTTGAAGATTATAACCATATCAGTCACCACATCTAGGTTAGCCTGTGCCTTTTCCCGATTAAATGCAAAAATTCTAGTCTGGACTCTATCTTGCATTCTCTGAGCATCACGGGATGCTGTAGACTAACTGTCTACTCCTGATCTTCTACCCGTAGAAATTGCAGGTTGCTCAGCTGGTGGGTGCTGGTGGTATGAAGGATACTGTTTGGTCTGATCACCCCTTTTTGCGCTCCCTAACTTAGGACAATACATCTTTATATGCCCTACTTCTCTACAGTGGTAGCATATTTATGGTTAATAACATGGGCCTGCATGGTATTGTCTACAATTGAGACACCTGTCTATATTTTGACTCTGTCTTGATCTTTGAGTTTATCTTTAAGCTGATGATCTAAATCTTGAGTGTCTTTGGCTCTGAGGAGAGTGTGAAGAAATACTTGTAGGACTAGTAGAGGAGGCACCGCTGGATGGACCACTGCTACAACTCTTTTTGGATGGAGAGTCAACTTGTATACTCAAATCTCTCATTTTCTGAAACTGACTCCTCGACCTTTCCTCTCCTGCCAACTTTTCAGATTGAAGGGCCATCTGAATTATTTTTTTGTACCCTTGATTTCCTGATAGTGACATCTTCTCACGAATCTTAAAGTTCAATCCTTCCTCAAACTTGACGCATAAGCTTTCCTCATTAGTGAACTCAAACGCAAACTCAACCAACTGTCTCAGTTGGGTCTCATATTTTGTCACTGTTTTACCCATCTACTTCAGTCGAAGAAATTTTAGCTTCTTCTGATTGTAGTGAAAGGGGTTGAAATATTGATCTCGAAATTCTTGTACAAAATTATCCCAAGTTAACTGTGATGAGGCTTTAACTTGTACGTTAATCCACCAAGCAGTTACATTACCTTCTAAAAGTCGAATAGCCACCTTTAACTTGTACCTATCCTCCAGCTTCACATCATTCAAGTCACTTTTCAGCTTTGTAAACCATCGGTTGGCTTCTATCGCATTTGTAGTACCTTTAAAAGGCATACTTCCCAACTATCGAACCTTTTTAATCAGTTTGGATAATTTCAGAGCCGATCCGGATGCTTCTGAGGCCTGGACATTCTAATATGCCATAAAGGTAGCCCATGCTTTAGGAGTCATATTCGGAGGCATTCCCATGTCTGGTTGCTCGTATTGGGGCGGAGCAGGTTATTACTGCTCCTCGGGTTCTGGTTAAGGCATATATGACGTAGTCTCTTCTTCGTTAGGCACTACCTCTCTTCGTGGTCTACCACGATCTCATCTAGGTCTCGAAGACATTTCACTATAAAAGAGCACGAAATTCAATTGCACGCATTTAATATGGTGATAATGCTTCCTATGACATCAACTCACTTATTCCACTGAAAAATTTTCAAAAACCATAAAATCATGCAGAAGATTTCAAAATGTAGTTTGAAAATCAAGTTTGGGTGTTTTCAAAATTGTTTTAAAACCAAAAGATCTGATACCAATAAAATTATCATGCCCTAATTCATGGGTCCTACACGTAATAACCGTCACAGACTTCTCAGATGTATTCAATCACACAGAATACATCCTGTCAGCTTGTAAGGCATTTACAAAACCTGTTTCAAAACTTTGTACACAACACTTCCAAAACAAATCCAGCCAACCACCCAAACTTCGAATCATTTCAAAACGATCCACAAACACTTATAAACATACAAACCATTGTTGAAATCATTCATCAAATCATTTAAAAAGCATAGTAAATCAAATAAAGTAAAACAAAGATAATATGGTTTACATTTGTCCAAATATCTAGTCATCGTATAAATAAAGGTCTACTAAAATGGCACGACTCCAATGGACTATGAACCATACAGGGCGAGTCGACATAGTATATACCTGATGCTTCCAACACCTGGAACGATCACTACCCAACTCAGGAACGTATCCCCTAATTTATCCTGAAACTAAAAAGTGAGGGGGGTGAGTATATGGGAGTATACTTAGTGAGTGAACTAAAAACATATATAATATATATACTCATGCCGTTTAACAAATATGTAAGAAAACACATCTTGAACACAAAATAAAATATTTTAATTCAAAGAAAATCTTTTAGTTTGAAGACCTCAAATCATATTATGAAAGTCATTGGACTGACTGTCTTTCTTGGTGATTATCCTGGCCTTGGGCATCCCGAGACCGTCATAGATTTTATATACAAATAAAAACAAGGCAGTTTTTAATAAAAATTTGTTTTAGATGCAAGGAGTAACACATGCATAGTTTTTTAGAAAAATAGGCCCACCACTGACATTGCCTTGAGTAGTCACGTGGTGACATTCGTGACTATCCTCGATAAGACTTACAGGTTGTCAAACCACATCTCCAATACAATAATATAACACCCTATAACAACCATCACTTATGAAGTCTCTCGTACTCACCTAGGCGACCTCTCTATTAGGTCGACCCTAGGCTACCATATACCGTACTCACCTAGGTGTCCCCATTCAGGTGAATACTCTCAGGCTATCACATTCCCTGTAGTTATAGCCAATATCCCAGCTCTCAAGATTGTCATCACCAATATGCATATCCATATCCACATATATCAATATCAAAGTATAAACATATCATAAAATTGGTCCACGACCGTCATTCATGTAAACATATACGCCAAAGCATATAAATTCACCATACAAACAATATTTTCATATAAAATCATGTAAAAACATTCATATACATATTTTCACATAAATAGAAGAAAATAGCAGAATCATGTGTAAAATCCTTTATGTATCATTTTAAATGTAAAAGCAAGATCTTTATTAAATGATCAAAAATATAGAAAGTCTACTCACAGCTTAGGGAGGGTATACACTCCCTAACTCTCCTCGTTCCTTGGCTCGGTACGTGGATTCCTCGCTTGCGCTCCATCGTTTAATCACACATACCAAAACTTATCAATATACATTCCTAAACCTCAAATAAGACTCATATGCGTGCAATGCATGCTAACCCCAAGTGTTTTTTAAAATCGAATAATATACAAAAATCGGATAAAACCCTCGTTACTCATCTATTTATCTACATATTTCTGCCATGAACCCACATTGCAGCTATATTAGCATAATTCGACTCGGTTTCACAACTTAGACCTGTGAATCCCACTCACTTGCAGAACAGTAACTCTGATTACTATTCACACCAAACCAAAATCTCCAAAATTATATTTTCAACTTCTTAGTGAGTTACCGACTTTATTACAACCTAATTAACACATAAAACCTAAATGTATGCGATAAATCTAGTCGAAATCCCCCTGGATGAGTAGTAAAATCCATACGAACAAAAATTGATAAAACGCGAAATAAAATATGCAGATAGGTTAGAAATGATGCTATAAACCTCGTGGCATTGTCGATTTTTGTCAATTTTGCTCGAAAGTCAAAAAACCCTAAAATCTTCTCCCAAAACCCTAAGTGCGCATTTTTTGATCCCGTGCCAGGAAGTTAGATGCGGGGAATGTTGATGATAGGTGACAAGAAATCAAAGATTTGGTAAAATGTGGTGAAACTTAGAGAGAGAGAGGGAGAGAATGGGCGTGAGGGAGGAAAAGAGAGGGAAATGAGAGAAAATGGAGAAAAATCGGGGCTCAGCTCATTTTCTAAAGGAGAAGCTTCTAGAAGAGGGCAAATTCATTATTTTATGTCGATTCGATTGAACAAATCGAAGTTCATTTGAACAAATTGCCCACTTCGATCGAATGAACTAGGGTTCGTTCGAACAAATCCTTTGACACCCCAAACAAAGTCAGGGGACTCCCATTTTGTCGGTAAAACGAATTCCACTTCGTTTGAACAAACCAACACTTTGGCTGAACGAATGGCTTATTCGATCGAATAAATCCTCATTCGGTCGAATAAATTCCCTATTCGTTTGAATGAATCTGAAGCCATAAATTTTTCTAGGGAGTCCTAAAAATATCGGTCAAACGAATCACCCTATTCGATCTATCAAACCCGCCAAAATTAAAAATCTCACCTGAATCCTCCTCAAATTTAAAAAATATCATTGGGGTCCTACTCAAAATAAAACTAACATTTAATTATATTGAGGCCCCTACGTTTATGACCCCAAAACTCTATCTTAACCAAACAAATTCTCGAACTACGTTATGAAATCATGCTTACATGCACACAATGTACGGGATGGATGCGAATGTATGAATAGTAAAAGTATAAAATTATCGTTATACCCTTGAGAACTAAGTATGGGGCTCACAAAACCCATACTAATACTCTTTTGACAATACTCATATTGTTAGCCTACTTATATCAACCCATGATATCCTTAGGCGATATACAGTATGCCTACTATGTAGTATTACTGCCCAGTCAAAATCACTTACATAAGAAACGGATTTGATAATTCTAGTTGACAATTAATGATTATCAGGATAATTCACACACATACCTTATTGTTTAACATGATATAATAAAGAAAAAAACCTACATGTGTGAATAAAGAACTATTTTTTTCACTTATTATTAAAATAATAATCTCAGAATCGATGACATGAATGATTTCTAGGGCATGCACTAGCAACAAAGTTTGCTAAATTTGTTTTCCTTATCCATATCTCTCAAGTACCGACGAGTTCTCTCGAATGCGATATATTCATTGAATATCTTTAGGCCTTTCAATGTAAACTTGATTCCATTACCTATGCGATAATACTAATATTATTACAAAGTATGATTATCAAATAACCTTTATTAGAGCCCACACCTAGTTGAGATACAATCTTGTGTATCCAATCCATCTCTTTTGTAGTTTCTAAAACAGCAATATATTCAGCATTGTAAATATATGAAAAAAGTATATGGACGTAGACTATCAACATTTGACATCCATGACTCAGATTGAATCCTTAATACTTCTTAAGTATTATAAGGATTATTTTAACAATTGACAAATGTCTTTCCTTGGAATTACCTGATATCAACTTATAACATTTACAATTATTTTATATATCAGTCTTTGTACACAAAATTATGTACATTACTTATAATTGAAGTATAAGGTACATTACGCATCCGCTGTGCCTTTTTAACAATCTTATAACCATAATCTTCAGAAAGATTAAGACCAAAATATAAGGGTATAAGAATTCTCTTAGAATTCTTGATGTCAAACCACTTTAACATCTTCTATATATACAATTTATAAGTAGAATCATATTATCCTATTCAATCTATCTTTCTAAATTTGAATACCAATGATACACATTATTTCTCCTAGATCTTAGATTGAGAAGTTTTTTGATAATAGGATATAACCTTAGTAATTATACTAAAATCATTTCCATCAATAATATGTCACATACATATTATATGAAAAACTTTATAGCATAATCAATCGCCCTTTGATAAAAACAAGGTTTATCATAGTTTTTAACTAAATACCAAACCAATTTAGTCATAATATCAAATCAATTATTCTAGCTCTGAGAAGCTTACTTCAATCCATAAATGGATCGATGTAATTTGCATACCTTATTTTAATTTGTATTGGATACCTATCTCATAGGTTATTTAATTTAAAACTTTTCTCAAAACTTTGTTGAGAAATTTTGTTTTAACACCCATCTGTTAGAACTTTAAATCATAGTATACTATGTTTTCCTGAATCCATATCCAAGATTACTTCTCATAATTTCTAAAATCATCATAATAAATTCCCTCTCCCATTAAGCATAAATCAAAATTCTACTTATGAAAAAGTCTGTATCACACTGAAATTGTGATACACTATAAAATTTTGAGCTAGAATTTTTCTGAGATTTATTGATAAAATACAACTTTATTAGTTTTATCCGCTTGAGCTTTTAAAGGCTTACCTTTAAACTCAACAATTTTCCTAGTAACACCTTCTCTAATATTCATCCAGCTTATCAATGTTAATAGATTTAACATAAATTAGATAACCCCGTATTATCATATAATTATAACTAAGGTTCAATTCATTCCATATCTTATATAGAATATTTAGGATTGATTTGATGGGAGTTTATTCAGTAAATATTTGGTAAATACAAACTATCTATAAAAAATCGTACCATATCTAATAAAGTACGATTCTTCTTTTACCCTACACCATACAATTAAGGTGTATAAGGAGAAATTACCTGTGATACAATTTCATTACTATTTAATAATTCTATAAAATTGTACTTAAGTATTTCTTTTATGATCTTATCGTAAAACATTAATACCTTTTTCAATTTGTTTTATACTTTATACTTGAATTCTTCAAACCTTTCAAAGGATTCAAGCTTGTATTTCATTAAGTACTTATACCAATATCGTGACCATTCATCGGTAATGATAATGAAGTGCTTAAATCTAACTCTCGCTTAGGTATCGAATGGCCGACACATATTTGAATGTATGAGTTCCAATAGTTCTTAGCTTTCTCACTTTTACTCTTAAAAAGAGATTTGAGTTATTATTAAATTCTTATAATAGTAATGAGTTTTATTGAATAACATTTATTCAATTTAAGAACATTTAAACCCTTTTCAATCTTCACAAGACTATCTAGTATAGAGGATAAATTCTCTTCTAATGTTCTTTATTATCACAGAGAAAACATTTTTCTTTTATGGTAGTTTTTTTTTATCTTGGTGAGAACTTTCATAAAGTTCATTCTTTTATTATTAGGTCCAACTTTTGGACTTTTAGTATTGCTTCTTTGATCTTTTCCAGTTATACTAGCTGAGGCCAAACGAACTTTAGCTTGTCCCTTCCCTCTATTATTCTAACTATAGAATTCTTGAAACATATTGAGCAACTCCATAAAGGTTCACTCAATCTTGTTCAAGTTTTTATTAGTTATAAATAATTTATAAATTTGAGGGAAAGACTGGAGAATCAAATTCACTTTTAATGTCCAATCATCTGATAATATTAACCATCTTAATGATATAATCATTAAGTGAAATTACCAACCTTATTCTTATACTAAAGATGGAAGCACATAACATATAATTGAAGAATTGAGAATTTTTCTTTACAACACTTATAAATGTAAATGTAAGAAATCTGTAATAAGCACTTGTAAATGTAAATGTAAGAAATCTGTAATAAGCAGTTGTGACATTTTCATACTTTATTTACAACTCTCAATTTATAGAGGTTAATAATTAACCTTAATCCATCAATTCTTATTATACCTTTTATTTAATACTTGATGCTTCTTAAGAGAAGCATTACTTATTAAATATATAAGATATAATTACTACCATGACCAAACTAATTTTCTAAAATCAAGAACAATTCTCAATTTTCCTTGCTAATTTTGATAATTTTATCCCATAATTTTTTTAATCTAAGATATTAAGGAGAACATTGATAATTATATTATTTATAGATATATCACATACTATAAGAGAGACTGAAGAGAAGTAGAAAATATTTGTTATTGGTATGATGTTAATAAATCAAATAATTTAACTTATTAAATTTTAACAATTTAAAAAAATTATAACACTCAAATTTTTTGAGAGTTATATAAATGCTAGTGTAAAATTAGCTCCTACTATTAAATTTGAATCCTATACTCCCTAAGTGAAGATCCAAAAATTTTATTGGAATTTTAATATTAGTGGGGAATCAACATCTTATCAAAATTAACCAACCTCAAATAATAGAAATCTTGGTCAATTAATCTCAATAAGTAGGAAACTCATTTTCTTTTACATCACATGTAAGGTTTGATTAATATTTTTTGCCCTAACTTCGGATGACTCACATAATGAAAATCTTGGCACCCTGAGCCAGTTAAATCTGAACCATTGTGATTTCTAATGTTGTTATTCTCATCTCAACCTCACATAATAGAAATCTTGATTAAGATGAAAATACACATCCAAGAACCAAATAACTGAATTCAATGTCATAAACCCAACACCCTTCAAATAATATAAATCTTGGGATATCCAAGTTTATGTCAAAGAATTCGTTGTTATCCCACCAATGAGAGGTAAGGATTTAATAATTTTGTCTAGGGAGTCATTCTGTATGTTAATCATACAAATGATAAAACATACAAAATTTTAATTATGTGTTTTTCAGAAAAACACATTAATATTAAACAATTTAATATCTATAAATATCCATCAAATGAATAAATATTTTGCATATCACCAATATAAATATATATATATATATATATATATATATATATATCTCATACACATATGTAATTATTTTGCTTCCATTATTATGCATGTCGGTGACAATTCCCTAATTGGTCACCCTTTGTATAACAATTATACATGTAATTTGCTTGTGTTTTTATTATTCTTGTCATACAAGAATTTGAGTAATGTTTGAGTTGGTTTTTCTTGTACTACAAGAATAGTTTATTTGTGTGATTTTATTATGTAAATAGTCAAATTAGAAATCTTATTTTACTTGTTTGAGGTTGTATATTGGCTGAACTACGTTAATTGGTCAAATTTAAGTCAACTGATCACTGATCTAGTTAACTTATTATGTTGAAATGATTAACGTGTCAAACCAATTTTATTACCAACTATTATTAATACTATCTAACAAATCTAATTTGTCTACAACCTTGCCCAATGTTTTGTTTCTACCTATATATATTTCTACACATATCTATATAGTTAAAACTACATAAATATGTAATAAAGCACATACAAATAATGTGTAACATTTGCATACATATACATCAAATATATATGCATACAATTAGTCAAATGTATATAAAATTAAATATATATCACATATATATATTTATACATGAATTTAATCATATTAAATACAAAACAAAAATATTATAGCAATATAATATGCATTTAAATAATTTAAATACATAAACTATGCAACATATATTGCATTAACAAGCAAAATTAATATATTCATCATATGAATTTTATAAATCAATATTTACTAATAAAACTCACACAAACACTTTATTATGGTGAAA
>JAVXUL010015078.1:0-12166 GCA_035590515.1 Trichilia minutiflora
TCAAAATTAACTGAAATTACAAACAAAGTAAATTTTACATCAAAAACTAAAAATATGCTTAAATGGAGAGAGTTAATTATACTTTGAAGTGTAAAATGATGAATTTAAACCTTGATACACGTACACTTTTATGTACTCATCATGAAGCCCTCAGTCCTCAGAGAGAAGCAAATAAAGACCCCTTGCCTCTATAGAAGATCAAATAAGTGGAGATGTCCCTCTCGCACCCCTGGTCGAAGACCAGGTGGTGAAAATATCTGAGTAAAGTAGAGGGGACTCTCTAGTATACAGACTTTTAGGACTTAGAATATTTTTATAACACTTTGTAAATTTTTATGACCCTTTTGTTTTATGTACACAAAATATATGTACAATTTTCAATTAATGAAAGTACACTTTTGTGTTTCCATACTTTCGTAAGTTTTTTCTCTTTTTCTTTGCTGCTATCAGAACTTTTAATAATGAACTAACTTAATGGATTCACTAACCTTATGAAATTAGTTTTGAACCCTTCAGGGTCAGGCATCTTGTCAAGATAGGGGGGGGCTTAGATAGGGGTCTTTGAATATCTTCAAGTCTTCAAAATTCTCATCTTAATTCGACCAGGATTTACCACGCCTCACTCAATCAGGTCTTAATCATTTAAGGATGCCTGATGCGGCTAAGGACTTATGGCACCTGGGATAAATTATTACTTAAAAATTTTACTAAGTGTTAAGGGATTTTAGGATATATAACCAACCTTAACCTTAGATTCACCTGACCCGGCCAGGGTTTACCACGCCTTGCCACAAATTCAGGTCTTAGACGCAAATGATGCTTGGTCAGGGTCAAGGGCTTACGACACCTGGGAAGGGATGGGATTTACTAGACCTAATTCGACTAGGGTTTACCACGCCTTACCATTAACCAGGTCTTAAACATATTAGATGTCTACTTAGGGTCAAGGGCTTACGACACTCGGGAAGGGATCAAATTTACCAGACCTAATCTGGCCAGGGTTTATTACGTCTTGCCACTGACTAGGTCTTAAACATATTAGATGCCTGGTCAGGGTTAAGGGCTTACGGTACCTAAAAAGGGATATGATTTACCAGACCTAACTCGGTCAGGGTTTACCACGCTTTACCACTAACCAGATCTTAAACATATTAGATGCCTGATCAAGGTCAAGGGCTTACAATACCTGAAAAGGGATAGGATTTACTAGACCTAATTCGATCAGGGTTTATCACGTCTTACCACTGATCAGGTCTTAAACATATTAGATGCCTGATCAGGGTCAAGAGCTTATAGTACCTGGGAAGGGATAAGATTTACCAGACTTAACCCAGCTAGGGTTTACCACTCCTTGCCACTGAACAGGTTTTAAATATATTAGATGCCTGATTAGGGTCAAGGGTTTACGGTACTTGGGGAGGGATAGGATTTTTAAAATTCTTACTAAGTGTTAAGGGGTTTTAGGGTATTCAGCCAACCTTAACCTTAGATTTTTAACCAAAGATATGTATGGGAGTGCTAAAAAAATACTTGAACATTTTTCTTTTATTCATAAAGGAAAAATTATTACAAGTGTGTCACAAACTTACAACTGGATTTGCCTGAGGAAGAGTTCTCTCATGGGTAGTATTTCTTTAGCATCTTTACGTGTCAGGCTTTGCTTAGAATGCTGTCGTCTGATCAGGCCAGTTTGTAAGTTCTTGGCTTGACTGCCCTGACCATTTGATACGGTCCTTCTCAGTTGACACCCAGGGATCCTTTCGATACTACTCGGGTATTGAGGATGATTCTCCTAAGTACAAGATCACCTTCCCTGAATGAACAGGGTCTAACCTTTTGGTTGTAGGACCTCGACACTTTTTGTTGGTGGATGGCTATCCTGATCAGAGCACGATCCCTGTCTTCCTCTCTTAAGTCTAAGTCAAGACGTATGACTTGCTGATTTTCTTCTTCACTGAAATGAGAAGTGTAGAATGTTGGGATGTCCATTTCAGTTGAGATTACTGCTTCGAACCCGTAGGCCAGAAAGTAGGGTGTCTCATCCGTGGCTACCTTCGTAGTGGTCCGGTATGCCCATAAGACTTCGGGGAGTTCATCTGTCTAAGCTCCCTTCCTCTCACCCAGCTTTTTTTTTAGTAGTTTCTGGATGGTCTTGTTGACTACTTTAACTTGACCATTTACTTTTGGATGAGCTGGAGATGCCAGCCTTCGATCAATATTTCAGTTGCTACAGAACTTCTTCAGACCCTTATTATCGAATTGTTTTTCATTGTCTACAAGATAAAGAATGTTCCTTCAAATGAAAGCGATGGTGTTCTTCTTGGTGATCTTGGACAAAGTTTTTACTTCTACCCATTTTTTGAAGTAATTAATAGCCATAATGTAGTATTTTACCTGTGCCCTAGCAGGTGGAAAGGGTCCTATCAGGTTAAGCCCTTATTGTGCAAAAGGCCAAGGACTCAATAAGGTGGTCAAGTTTTTTGGAGGTTGCTGGGGGATGTCTGCATACACTTGATAAGCATGACATTGCTGCACAAGCTGGTGGGCGTCTTCACTCATAATTGGCCAAAAATACCCCTGCCTAAGCACTCAATGAATCAGATTTCTGCTACCGCTGTGATTGCGCAAGTTCCCTGGTGCATCTCATTCAACACCCTTTCTGCTTTCTACAATCTCAGACATCTCAGGTATGGGGTGCTGATTCCCCTTTTGTATAGGGTGCCCTCTATCACGACGAATCTAGTAGTTTTTCTTCGAATCTTGAGAGCTTCATTCTTGTCAGGTGATAGGATGCCCTCACTGATGTACTTTAGGATAGGGTCCATCCATATTGAGGATTCTTCCTGACTGGTCAAGACACTGGCATTCTCGGGGAGAGAGGTGCTCTTTTGTCCCAGGGTTTTGACACGAATTGTCCTGGGAATATTTTTGACGAGGAATAAGACGAGCTTTGATAATGCATCAGCCAAGAGGTTCTCTGATCAGAGAATTTTTCGCATCTCCACCTTCTCGAATTAATTGATTAAGCATCGGGCCTCTGTGAAATAAGCCTTCATACTTTCCTCCCGAGTTTGGTATAATCCGTTTAAGTGATTCACAAGAAGTTGTGCATCATTATTGGTGGTGAGTTTGTGAACCCTAATCTCTTGCGCTGTTCTTAATCTTGTCAACAAAGCTTCGTTTTCTACTTCATTGTTAGTTATAGGAAAAAGAAATCTTAAAGCATACCTGACCTCCTTTTTCTCTGGCCCGATTAGTATGATGACCACGCCTCCTCTGCTTTGACTTGCTGACCTGTCAATCCATAGATGTCAGGTTAGGGATTCTTTTGAGTCAGGGAGATCCACCTTCATTTGCTCAAGCAACTTGAGGGGTTGGGAGATAGCTAGTATTTCTGCAGTAGTTTGCTCAGCTACAAAATCTGCAAGAGCTTGTCCTTTGATAGCCTTGCGAGATTAAAAGTCGATGTCAAATTCACTGAGCTATACTGCCCATCTGACCAACCTCCTGAACAAGTTGGGTCAGTGAAGAATCTGTCGAAGCAGTTGGCTAGTCAGGACCACTACTGGATGGGCCTACAAATAGGGCCATAATTTCCTGGCTACTACAACGAGCGCTAAGGACAACTTCTTTGGTGCTAAGTATCTCGTCTCAGCATCTATCAAGGCTTTGTTGGTGTAGTATATAGGTCTTTGAACTTATTGAGAATCTTTCTTCACTAATACTGAGTTAACTGCGTGTTCACTGACAGCCAGATAAAGATAGAGAAAATCCTGTGGCAAAGGGTTGACCAGTTGTGGGGCGAAAGTTAGATAATCCTTAAGTTGTTTGAAAGATTCTTCACATTCCTCCCCCAACATCATTCCCTTGTCTTTTCTCACAGCCTTAAAGAAAGGGTGGCATTTGTCAGTGAATCGGGAAATAAAACGGCTTAGATCGGCCAATCTCCCCGTCAAACTTTGCAGCTTCTTCAATGTGCTGGGATTCTTCAAATCTAGGATTACCTATATCTTCTGCAGGTTGGCCTCAATGCTTTTTTCACTGACCATGAAACCTAGAAACTTCCCTGACTTGAGTTCAAAGGCACACTTCTCAGGATTTAATTTCAGCTGGTTTATCTGAGTAATGAGAATGCTTATTCTAGGTGAAGAGGGTGGTCTGAAGCCTTGACAGATTTTGAGATCATATCATCCACGTATACTTCCATGGATTGTCCTATCAGTGACTTAAAAACCTTATTCACCTATCTTTGGAAGGTGGCCCCTGCATTCTTTAGACCAAAAGACATGACCTTATAATAGTATAACCCTTGATCAGTGATGAAGGCTGTCTTCCCCTGATTTGGTAGATACAATGGTATCTGATTGTATTATGAGAATGCATCCATGAAGCTCAATAGTTCGTGTCCCACCGTAGAATCTACTAACTGGTTGATTCGGGGCAGGAAAAAACTATTCTTTGGGCATGCTTTGTTCAAGTCGGTGAAGTCAATACACATTCTCCAGCTTTTATTGGCTTTCTTGACCAGGACAACGTTAACCAGCCAATTTGGGTATTTAACTTCTCGGATGAAACCATCATTGAGAAATTTACTACTTCTTCCCTAATAGCCGTTTGCCTTTCAGCGTTGAAAACCCTCTTCTTTTGGCGGACTGGCTTGTATGAAGAGCTAACTGCTAGATGGTAGGTTATAACTCCTTTATCAATTTCTAGAAGGTCTATATGACTCCAGGTGAATACATCTGCATTCTGCCTCAGGGTTTCTGTCATAGATTGTCTCTGCTCAGGGTTTAGCTAAGTGTCAACCTTAACGACCCTTTCAGGGTAGCACTCATCCACGACCACACTGGTAAGGGTTTCTTCTGGTTCCACCTTGGAAAATGGCGATCCCTCATGTTCCTTGTTCTGAATAGCAGGTGATTCTCTTGACTTTGTGCCTGTACTAGTTGAGGGATTGTTAGTCTACTCAAGGAGATTCTCTAATGGCCTCTTGCAAATGCAATAAGCCTGCTTTGAAGAGGTGGTAAAACATGACCTTGCTTCTCTTTGATTACCCTTTATAATGCCAATTCTTTCCCCAACCCTGAATTTCAACTTCAGATAGTAGATTCTTTCCACGGCTTTGGTATTTATGATAAAGGGCCTTCCTAAGATGGCGGATTAGGGCGTCTTTAAGTCAACCATCTGAAAGCACACCATGACCTTTTTTTTGATAAGGCTTGTCCTCCATGGTGACTGACAGTTGTATTGATCCCAAAAAAGTAATGCATGAATCCCTGAACCTATAGAAGTGGAACTTGGTGGGATCAACTCCAGGTTCTCTATGCCTAGGGAGTCCAACGTATCGTTGAAAATTATATCTGCTGAATTGCCTGTATCGATTAGGATTCGACTGACCTGTTTTGATGCGAATCCCATTGCTACTACCAAGACATCATTGTAAGGGTAATGCACCCCCACTTCGTCTTCATCTGTGAATATGATAGGTATGGTGGCGATCCTTGGCTTCTTGTTTGTCCGCATATTCATCATATGGACATCAGAGGAATGATTGGGCAGTGAGTAGTGTGCATAATTCCTATGGGAATTTTTTGATAACCCCATCAGGGTGGGTCCTCCTGAGATGTCCATGACACCGGGATCCGACTCAGGGTAGTCCTCATAATCCTGATGTTGACCCGACACCGAGAATAGATGCTGGGAATCGATGTAGTTTGTAAGATAACTGTTTTTAACCAGTACCTCAATTTGATTCTGCAAATCTTCGCATTGATCAGTGGTGTGACCACTCTCCCTGTGGAATTCACAAAATCACCATTTGTTTTTTTTGGGCACCTTTGCTTTCATGGCTTGAGAATGTGGAACCAAGACACCTCGACTCTTTGCATACTCATATATTTTGGCTAGAGGAGCTTTCAATGGAGTAAACCCTTGAGTAGCTAACTGCTCCACCCTCTTGGGAGGGCTTCTTAGTGAATACTGTTTTGGGGGTTTGTCATCTCTGGGGGGGTCGGGGTAAAAACCTTCCCTGACCCCTATCTCTCTTGTTCGCTTCTCTTCTATCAAACTTAAGATTCTCGTATCGAGCCCCTTTTCCTTTCTACCA
Organism: Trichilia minutiflora; assembly: GCA_035590515.1. Lineage (NCBI taxonomy): Eukaryota > Viridiplantae > Streptophyta > Magnoliopsida > Sapindales > Meliaceae > Trichilia > Trichilia minutiflora. The sequence goes on from JAVXUL010015078.1 coordinate 6,107, forward strand.
CGCCTCCTGAGGATGTTCTCTCCTGGTTGGGGCTACTTGGGATTCTTCTTTCATTTTTAGCATCATTTCCTCTTCAATTTTTATTTCGTCTAACAGTTCCATCTGAGTTGCTTCATAAGTGTCCACTATATGTCGATGAATGACGTACCAAGCCCTTTCCAATCGCAGGTCCTTGTCCAATCCTTCCAGGGCCAAAGGATGATGGTAAACCCCTAATTCCATCACTTCTTCATGGTATCTATGTACAAAACTTTTTAAAGTCTCTCATGCTCCTTGACGAATAGACAATAGGGTGCTCAAGTTTTGGATGGTGGCAACCACTCCCTTAAACTCATTTTCAAAGAGGATCATCAATTGACTGAAGCTTTTGATGCTGGATGGTGGCAGGTTCTTATACCAACGTCGGGCTGGCCCTACTAAAGTCAAAGGAAAAGGGCGGCACATTTCCAATTCAGTTAGATCCTGAATCAACATCATCTCCCTAAATGTGTCATCAATGTGTAGGGATGGATCAGTCTTCCCTTAGTAGGGAGGCAATTGGGGCATCTTGAACTACCTGGGGAGGACCAAGGATAAGATATCCTCTAAGAAAGGAGATTTGGGACCTGAGGCGGGATCCTCTCTGTTGTTGGGTTTCTTCCCTGAGCAGGGAGGTTATAAGCCCCCATCTCACACAGCATCTTTTTCACACACTCCTCCATCTCCCTCCTATCGATTGTCGCAACTGCTTCCTTTTCTCCTGCATGCTTCTCATTTAGATAGAATCTCATGTCAGTGGAGGCCAGGCTATGTTCTACTTCTGAGTGATCTGCCCTTCCGAGATTCTCATCAATGATATTCCTCCTGCATCCACGCTCTTCATGATTTTTGAAGGGGGTGTTTATTTCTTGAGGCACATGAGGCTCTTCCAACCTCTTAGTTGCCTTAGCTTTCACTTTCTATCCATGTGTTAATCTTTGCCTGGGTATACGGTTATATGCTTCTCTGGATTCCCAAACCTTCTCAGCACGGTGGCCTCGAGGAGCTTGATTGACCCGTTCCTCTATGACGGGTGGTGTTCTTTTTTCTCTAAGGGAAACAGGCTCCCTAGCCATTTGTGTCCTGACCTCCAGGAGTTGTCTCTCCAACGTTTCTGTCCTGCTGGCTAAAAATCCATCTATATGTCTATTTCCTGACTAGGGCTCCTTCCTAGTCAGGGAAATGGTTCCTCCTCCACGAGCGGTACTTTTGCTAGAGCTGGAATCTTCATCTCCTTGTCTTCTTTCCGCCATTTCACACCTTTTTCCTTGAAAAAATTTCAAAAAAAACACATATTCCTCTTTTTTCTTTCACACACGGTGCTTCAATAACTTTTTATTTGTTCCCACAGACGACGCCAGCTGTTGGTGCAAGAATTGTCCGTGGAACCTCCTCACGATCAAGTGGAATGACATAGTTAGTGATGTGTGAGGGCAAGGTGGCTGTTTATTAGATGACGATTTCTACATCGAAAAATAACTACAAGCATGACTGTTTCCGACAAAGCTTCACCTCCTAAGCTGCAAAGAAACTAAACACCTCGGAGTGACGCAGGGAGGGGTTTTCGATGAGAAAATTTCAATGCCTAAGTCAGAAAAGTGGTGGAAGAAAAGGAATGTGTTTTCAACAAAAACAACAAGAAGGAACTGAAAAATGGCCTGAAAAGGAAGAAAAGTGTGTAGGAAATACCTAACGGAGATAGAGAAAAGTGTTGGTAATGTTCTCTCAAATCCAGATTCCCAAAGTGCTATTGAGTTAGTAAGATCTCCCCAATTGCAGAAGTTCCAACCCTTTTGTCGTTGAAGAAATTTGGTTTATATAGTGCCCCTTCTCTGAATAGTGATGTGACTTGGAATCGGAGAATGAAAAAGATGTGATATCTGACATGGGACAATGTGCAGTCGATTTCTTTTAATGATGCTATCACATCTGTAGAATTTGTAAGCCTGTCACCATCTCATTGCTTGAAAAATGGTTAGAGGATAGGACGAGTGCTTTTAGTGGGCTAGTTGTCATCAATCATTCTCATTTTTAAGTGGAAGGGACACGTGTCCACTGGTACCCTAACCAAGGGCTTCTTGTGAACCAGCTGTGGAAGGAATCCTGGCCTGAGATGATTTCCTTGAGAAGCTATCCGAATTACTGGGATGACGATTTGTGTCAACTTTTGTTGCTGGATGCCGGAGGCATACTATGATGACTGCGAAATTCTTGAGAAGGAGTCCTTCCCCTTGATACCTGAAGCGGTGATAATCTTGAGGCGTCAGTGGTTCTCCTGAGACATAGGTTACCTGAGGCGAAGTTTGCTTGATACCACAGATCTTTAAATCGGGGGATACCTGGGACGGAATTTATCTAAGACAGTAGATTCTCCGAGAAAGGGGACGTATAGGATGAAATATATCTGAGATGGGAGCTATGTGGGATTGCCTTGGTCTCATACTACGTGTCTTGTCGATAGAGCATCCATGTATCACTCGTGTATTTTTAGAACATCCACGTATCATCCCTCTATTCAAGTAACCTATGATAGTTATTTGACAGATTAATACATAATAATTATTTTTTAATTTCACACAAGTTCTTGCAGATATTAAATTATTACACTCCGAGACTAAATTACTATTCCTTCGAATATATGCTAAAGCTCATGCCTACATTGATGATGGCTGGTGTCGGCCTCGAAAAATTGTGGTGTTACTAGAAAAACTGATATAGAAAAAGAATATATTAGTCATTAATTGATAAAAAGATGGAACGATACTTTTATTTTTAAAAGAACATATTAAAAAGAAATAAATGATATAACAATTTGACGAATATATATATATTTCTGTATAAAATTTTGATTGATTCTGTCAAGGAATGGTAAATTTAATAGAGATTATTGTTGTATCTTTTATCTTATAATCAAGAAAAATGAACATTTTTGTTAATATTTGCAAATAAACCATGTTAGAAATTTTTTTAAAAATTAAATCAAAAATATAATTTTTGGATGAAATTTCCGTCATTACCAAAACGTAAAACCTTTTCAAATTTTGACTCTCTCTCACTTTTGAAAACACATTCGAACCAACTCTCTCATTTTCTTTCCCTATACCACTTCAAATCGGTCAAATAACTTATATTTTTTTATTAAAATTTTTTTAATTATTATTATTTTAGTGGTGAGGTATATTAAATTTATTTATTTATTATTATTATTATTATTTCTAATTTAATTTATTAGTTTAAAAGTTATTATTTTTGTTATTTTATTTAATTATTTATTTTAGTATTAAGTAATATTAAATATTATTATTATTATTATTATTATTTCTATTTTAATTTGTTATTTATTTAAGTTATATTAAATTTAATTTTTGCATTATGAAGTTAGAACTAAATTTATTTTTTTTGTATTAGAAAGTTAAAATTCAAGTAGAAAAAATAACATATCATTCGTCATAAGGGTCTCATGAATTTTCTTATGATATAGATGATCCAATACCCTCATTCGAAGAACAACACCCCCATAATACAGCGAATCCAATAGAAGCAATAATTGTTAATAGTAGTCAAAGTAGACAATTTAGATCTGAGGTGTGATAAATTTTTGAAAAGAATATCGAGCTTGGTAAAACTCGATATAAACTTTGTGGTGCGATGTATTTGTATAAAAAAAGGGATAGGTTAGGCACCTTTAAGAGACATATAGATAAAAAATATTCAGAAAACTTAAAAAATTTACAAATACAAACACAAATCAAAACAGTTGGTGGGATGGTAGATGATACTTTTCGGTTTGACCCTACTGTATCGAGAGATGCAGTTTGTCAATGGTTGATTGTAGATGATCAACCATTTACATAAAGTGAATCTCCACATTTCATGGAGATGATGCAATAATGTCAACTTGTTTTTAAAAAAATACCTGGGACCACAGGACGAACAGACGTACTTCAATAATTTAAAGAGATGAAACAAATTTTGATTGTCATTTTAGAATCAAGTAATTATATATTTTCGTTGACATCTGATAATTGAAGAGGTATCAATGATTTGTATTATATTTGTGTTACTTGTCATTGGATTGACGATTAAATAAAAAATTCATAATATTTAGACCTTTTAAATTTTCATATAACGCTAGACTATTGCAAATGTTATTAAGAGTATTACAAGAGAGTTTAGAATTGCAGATAAATTCTTGTACATTTTATTTGATAATGTATCTAACAACACAGCAGACATTCCTCTTTTAAAAGATGTATTAAACCCATACCTGAAGAGAAGATTTTTTCATAATAGGTGTACTTGTCATATATTGAACTTATGTGTACAAGATGGGTACAAAATGATGAAATCAATAATCGATATTATTATAAATATTGTTCTTCATTTAAGATTGGTTCTAACTAGAGCCCAATCATTTAGGGAATTGTACCGTCAATACGGGTTGAGGACCAAAAAATTGATACTAGACATACCCACAAGGTGGAACTCCACCTCTAAAATGGTTAAAAATATTTTACCTTACAGAATTCTAATTATGAAATTTTAGAATACGAAAATGAGCGATTATAAATTAACCGAAGAGTATTTTTGAATAGTAAAAATTATCTTACAGTTCTTATCGACACTTAAAGAAGCTACAGAACTTTTATTTAGGCAATATTATTCAACAACGCATCACGTAATTCTCATGTTATGTAGCGTTGCATATGTATTTAAACAATACATGGAATATCCAATTTTTTCTTTAGTCATGTCGGTTATGGTAGAAAAATTTAGAAAATATTATGATGATATGCCGCTTTTATATTGCATTGCATTATGTCTAGACCTAGAATGAAGGTTTCTGGTTGTGAAATCCTTATAGAACGGTTTTACAAATTTTTAGATCGAAATGATTTTGACCATTTGAGTTGTGAAACTCAAAGATAGATCATTTGGTGTAAAAACAATTTGTCATCTACTCTTATAGATATTTTTCACTTCTACGAGATTGAATCTTTTGCAGGTAGTACTTCTATTTCTACAGGTAGTTCTTCTTCCTCCTTCTCAGCCCCAATTATTTTTAGCAGCGATTTTCATCTATACACGGAAGTCAGCAAGAGACCAAAAAGAGCATCATCGTCATTTAATAAAATTTCATACTATATACAAGGTTTGACTATTGAACTGGAAGCAAATTTCGATATCTTAAACTGGTGAAAGAAAAATTACAAGCTATATCCTATTTGAGCAAGAATGACAAGAGATTTTCTTACACCATCGGTGTCGTTGGTTTCATTAAAAAGTGCATTCAGTTTGAGCGCTCGGATGTTAAATACACATACAAGTATAATGACTCCAAAGGTACAGGAGATGCGGATGTGTTATAGATATTGGATCAACAAAGAAAGAGGATTATAATAACTTCAACAATAATCAACTCCTATAATTCACTTTAGCACATAATAGGATGAAGAAGACGAAGAATGACGATAGTTATAGTTAATTATGATTTAGATTTTATAATTTTTAATGAGGTAAGGCTTAATATCCCCCTCTTTGTAATATTTTCTTTATTAATTTGTTTTATTTTTATTTTGTGTTATTACATTTCAATGTAAAAAAATTTATGAGGTTAAGGCTGAAATGTTCCCCTCATTGTATTTTTTTAATTAATTAATAAAATTTATACCGTCGATGGTATTTTTTTATAAAATTTTTAAAATTTTAAAAATATTTCCTATAAATATAATAAAATAAAAATTATTATATTTATATATATATATTAAAATAAGTTATAATTAGTTTAAGTTTAAAATTAAAAATTATAATAACAAAAGAATTAAATAAGTTATAATAAAATTTAAACAAATTATTTGTATAAATTAAACTTAAAATTATTATATATATAAATAAGAAATTAGTGATATATGATAGTATTAATTAATAAAAATAAATAATATCAATAAGGATGATAGTAATATACTTTTTCAAATTTCATAAATATTTCCTATAAATATAATAACATAAAAATCATTATATATAAATTAAAATAAGTTATAA
>JAVXUL010015089.1:0-12165 GCA_035590515.1 Trichilia minutiflora
TATAAAAGTGGGGGCAACATTACCATTTTTCCCCTGATTAGTTAAGAAAAGTAGCTTCCAGATGGGGGCATTTCAGTCTTTTTACATGATTCGGTCGATCGAATCACACCCTTCGTTCGATCGAATGATGTTTTATTCAAACGAAGTCAAGCTTTGTTCGACTGAGAATTCTCAAGCTTTCTAAAAATCGGGTGCCCTTTTTTCGGTGGAACGAACCAAGATTTCGTTTGGTCGAATCATTTTCGTTCGAATGAACCCCACTATTTGTTCGACCGAATGCTTCACATTTGAGTTTTCTCATGTGCTCAAGTTCCCGATCAATTTTCGACATTCATTCTCATTCCTTAATCATTCTAACTCTTCCAAAATCTCAAATCAACCCCTGGAAATATTATAAATCCTTACAGAACCCGCACATACATTACTAAAAAGACAAAAATACCCTTAGTCGAATTACCAGGTGTCACATTAGAATAATGATTTGATGATGTGATCAAATCTATGGATTTGAGCAAAACCCAGAGGAACCTTGGGTTTATAAATGGGTTAAAGATCATGCTATTATATTTCTCATATTTTATGTGGATAATATATTGCTTAATGACAATGATATTGGCATGATGAACGATGTTAAAATTTAGTTATCCAGAATCTTTGAAATGAAAAACCTTAGAGAAGTCACCTATGTTTTAGGGATTCACATATATAGAGATAGAGCGAAGAGGATAATAGGTTTATCCCAGAAGATGTACATAGAAATAATACTGAAGAAGTTAAGTATAGAGAACTCTAAGAGAGGTCTCTTGCCTTTACATCATGGTCTTAATCTTCTCATCATTATCAACATAACCATCTTGAAGAGCATAAATGGCACAATTACAATTAATCAAACCAACCAACAAGCCACCCTCCTCCCTTATAACTCATTAAAGCAAGAACAAAAACATATTTATAACTTACTCTAATACCATAATTTGTTAGGGTTTTTCATGGGAACAAATTGAAAATTTTGTTTCCAAACTTGAAACTCCAAAGGATCACATAAAACATATGCATACTCTAATGAATATATAATCATTTTGAATCAAAACTTAACAAAAGATAGAACATATACCCTTATATCTATGTAATCCGAAATAGCCTAGTCATCTCAATCGGCCTATAAGCATATTCACATGCCGAATCAACGACGATGGTTTCGATAAACTTTGTTGGAAGACATGAATTACTTGGAAATAATTTTTCCAAGATTTAGCAAACTAGACCAATTTTTCACACGTGGAAAAGTTTTTTTGCTAGGTAAAGAAGATAAAAACTTAAAGAAACCATTTTTCTTTCCTTTCCCTCTTTTTCTTTCTTTCTTTCTCTAAATTTCTAAAGCAATTTTTTTCTTTTCTTTGTCACCATGGATGTCCATAAGCAAAAGGATGAAGAAAGGAAAATAGTTCCTTCACCCATTTCTCTTCCTATTGGTGTGTATATATGTGAAAGCATGAAAAAAAAACAATTCATATTTTCTTATCTACACGGGTTGAATCATAAAACCAAGTCAAAATGAAAGATAATCATTATTATGTTAGCCAATAGGAAATTAGCAAGAAAAGGATTCCATTGGTGGATTCCGAAATAATTTAAAAACATGTTATTATTATAAATAATTTGATATTATCCATCACAAATCCATATTAAAAAAACATTATTATTATTACAAATAATAAAAAAAACATTTAATGTTTGACTTTTCAAACAAAAAAATGATAATAACCCATTATACTATTTTTCAAATAATTATTAATATTAATAAGTAATAAGTAATGGATAAATCATAGCCATTGATTTATTAAGGAAAGAAAATGCTTAGCTAAGAATTTGATGCTTGTCAAATAAGAATTTAATTTAATTAAATAACAATTATTTAATTATTAATAAATAAACTAATTTTATTAATAAATAAATGAATTATAAATCATTTCCTTGTCCTTTATATACCGAAACATCTCTCGATATACGGGTGTTAATATGTCATTGTTGAGAGAATTTATTCTTTACATTAAAGAATAAAATTGCTTATCAATCAATATATCAGAGTAATTTACTTTTCATCAATATGAAATATCATTAACAAACTTAATGATATTTATTATACCCATCGCCATTTATCGGTTATTGTGTATGACCTTCTAGGTTCATCGTGAATTAGATATCAGCCGATACGAACCTTTTTCCATCACTTCAGTACAACTCATTGTATTCGAAGTTCTCAATAATCATAAGTGACCTCTAGCAAGATGTCACGACTCCTAGAACACAAATAATATAATTTCGGATAAACCTATAAAGTCGTATTTACATGTAGTAAAGTTTCTCTATTGTAGACTTTCAATCGAGTGCAGGTTATAAAGTCGTCAAACCTCTAACTCGATTATAGGATCAGAAAATCAATCATATCATAATGGGATCCATGTATCAAAAAACTCATTTTCAAAAAACATATAATCTAGTCAGAGATTTTGATCCCCATGTATGACATTCCTACCTAGAATCTCAAGCTCAAATATCTGAGCCAATAGATTCTATCTTGATCATCACCTGTTCTCACACAATAAGAACATATTATTATAAAGCTTCTTTTACCAGGCATGGCTAGTCCAATGCGATATATACAAGTAAACAATGTGCTTTATTATAAATAGAAGCCGCGATGTCTCAGGTCGAAAGATTAGTGGTACAATAGTACGACTGTGTGATAAATCATTGACTGTGGATAATCACTCATATGATTCATCACGTTTGGTTATGTTCAGTAATATGTTCTCAAACATACTATCCATGTTTATGCTCTTGTGACATGAGACTCATCATCCAACTATTAACATCGAATACTAATTATTGACAGCAATAAAATATGCTAGTCATTCAATATCATTATCCCTAATGATATTACCTCAATCAAGAACTCATTCGGATGCATTTCAATCATACACTCTGTTATCATATTTACAGCACTTTGTAGATATAGTCTTGATATATAATATATCACGAGATATTATTTTACTTTAGTACAATAATCAATGAATCACAACTGAAGAAATACAAAATAATAGAAATATGCTATTTGTAATTAATCATAAATAATTTATAATTAATCACTAAAATATATTTACTATAGATAACATCCCTGACCTGTGTGACATGATTGGGTCTAAGGTATATATCCGATAAATACAATTAAATATGACATCTAAATAGTCTTTTTTTTAATCTTTAAATCTTTTAATTTAAGCTCAAGCACTTTTCTAGAAACGTTTCATTAGATCAAATTATTGTTATCATAGGCAATACATTAAGATAGCAAACTCAAACTTAAATATCAAAAAATAGGTAAAAGTCCTAAAGATACTTATAAGATAGTTTTAATCTCAGAATCTCAAATAACAAGGGAAAGAGTCCAAAAAAAAAAACCTCGTTGCTTCTTTTGCTCGACTTATTGCACACATGGTATGAATTATGTGCTATGATATTTTCTCCCTTTCTCGTCAAAGCGTATGTCTTTTCTTTTAAACAATATCATATATATGATAGTTTAAACACACATAGTATTTAACTTAAGTCTATTGCTCTACTATTTTCACTTACATGACTTATATATGGCACAGAGTCAAATCAGGAGAATTGTGGGATTATTATCCTCTGATTATAATTTTCAAGTATAATGACCTCATCTTAATCCAAAATTAAGGCGATTATATTTAGAATTTGTACTCCAGAATAATTTTCTAAATTATCTCGTCTTTATAAAATACTCATTCATAAAAGCGATTACCTATATGAGAAGGTCAATCTATCCGCTCGACATACCTTTCATTCAATACACTTAGTAATTGAATCAATGCACTTAGTATTTAATCAATGCATATAGCATTTAATTAACACACATAGCATTAATTTAATACATATAGCATTGTATAAATGCATAAAGCATTTAATGTGCGTACTTATTCTAAACGTAATAACAATAGGCGTTACTTTTGAGAAAAAATTATTATAATGAACATATATTGGGAAAAGTTTTTATAAGATCATAAATAATCTTATATTACAGTTAATATCTATGCAAGCCTAGAGACATCACATGAGTAACAAATATATCTCTGCTAATTAATTTTGTAAATGGATCTGCAATCATGTTGTGTGTGGATATTTATTGTATGTTTACTTCTTTCTATGCAACTAGGTCTCTAGCAAAAATATAGTTGATATCTATGTGTTTGGTTTTGGCATGATATGTGGGGTCTTTTATAAAAGCTATCACTGCTTGCTATTAAAATTCACCAAGACTGTGTTTACAACTTCTTCTTTTACTCTCAAATGATTAAAAAACCTCTTAAGCCAAACAGCATCTTGGATTGTAGTCGAGAGAGTCATGAAATCAGCTTCCATGATGGACAAAGCTATACGTGTTTGTTTTTTACTCCACCAATTAATGGCACTATTGTTTAGTAAGAAAATATAGCTTGAGGTTAATTTTTTTTCTTCTAAATCTCCTCCCTAGTTAGCATCAGTATAGCCTCTTAGGTACATATTCTTTCCTTTATAATACAACAAATAGTCCACCAACCTCTTTAAATATCTTAGAATCCTTTTGACTATTTTCCAATGTCCCAAAATTGGATTTAACTAATATCTGCTAGCCATACCAATAGCAAAGCAAATATCCAGACGGGTACATATCATGACATACATAAGATTACCCATAGCACTATAATAAAGAATCTTTTTCATTTATTCCTTTTTCTTTGGAGTTTTTGACCCAATCAACCACTCAACTTCTTGTTTCAAATGATCAGAGTATCTATGGGCTTGCAAGTTTGCATATTGAATCGTTCAAGAATCTTCTTGATATAAGGTTCTTGTGAAAAAGTACGTAATCTCTTTTTATGGTTCCTTTTGATCTTTACACTAAGTATGTATATAGCTTCATCCATATCTTTCATTTCAAAAGTTAATGATAACCAACCTTTAATTTCTTTCACAAACTTCTCATCATTTTTAACTAAAGTATATCATCTATATAAAGTGATAAAATTATAAATTTGTCTTTAGATCTCTTGACATATACACAGTGGCCTTCATCAATCATTCTAAAATCAAAACAAATTATCAATTGATGAAATCGTAAATACCACTGTCTAGAAAACTGTTTAAGACCATAAATTAATCTTAAAAGCTTGCATACTTTATATTCTTTGCCTCCTTTTACAAAACCTATAGGTTGTTCCACGTAGATTTCTTCATTTAACTCTCCATTTAGGAAAGTTGTCTTACATCCATTTGATGTAGCTCAAGATTCTAACTCGTTACTATTGCTAGTATGAGGTCAATAGAGGTAAATCTCACCACTAATGAAAAAGTTTCCTTAAAATCTATTCCTTCTTATTACGTGTAACCTTTAGCCACTAGTCGAGTCTTATACCTCTCAATTGATCCGTCAGCTTAACGCTTGATTTTGAGAACCCATTTGTTCCTTATCGTTTTGGATTCTTTCAAGAGATCTATTAACTCCAAACATGATTTGTTCTTATAGACTTCATTTTCTCTTCCATTGCCTTAACCAATTTATCCTTAATAGGATATGAGAAAGCCTCAGTAATATATTTAAGCTCTTCATTATCTTGTGGGGCTAAGAGAAGAAATGCTTTATTCTCAATATCAAAATATCATCTGGTAACTTTTTCTCGACTATTTCATCTAGGTTGAGAATATTGTGAAATAAATTTATTCTTTTTTTAACTAAATTCAGTATCTTGTGAAACATATTCACTATTATCTGCATTCTTCTTACTTGTACTTCGTATTTCTAAGCTCCCACTCGGATTAAATGGTATGATTTGAATAGACAAGTCATTCAATTGATTATCTTGATCCATTATTTTAAAGTGTACAAAGTCTTGATTTAACTCGCCTCTGCTTGGAAATTCTTTCTCTAGAAAGACAACATCATGTGATTCATACTCAATTATGCTCTCACTTTCTTATTCACTAATAAATACATATCCTTTAGAATGCTTAGAGTATCTGATAAATATACTCTTCTTACCCTTTGAGCTTAACTTTCCAAACTTATGTGTCATCTAATGAACATAAGCAACAACTCTAAAACTTAAGATATTAAGATCTAGTGTACGACTTATCCATAACTCATATGGAGTTATTATAATTGATTTAGAGGGCACTCGATTTAAGATATAGGTGGTAATTAATAATGCATCACCCTAAAATATGACTAACAAATTAACTTACGCCATAATAGATCTAACCATTTCTAGAAGAGTTCTATTCCTTCTCTCTATAACTCCATTTTGTTATAGTATATATAAAATTGTTAATTGTTTAATTATACCTTTTGACTCACAAAAAATTTTAAATTGCTCAGACAAGTATTCTTTATCTTGATCGGTTTGTAACATTTTTATGCTTATGTCTAATTGATTTTTCACTAGGGATAAATAATATTTAAAGCAATCTAACACTTCAGATTTATATGACATCAAATAGACATATCTGTATCGAGTGAAATCATCAATAAAAGTGATGAAATATACAACTCTATGTCTAGCCCTGACATTCATTAGATCATGGATGTCATAATAGATTGGTTCTAATAGAATTGTGGCTCCACTTTCTTTATAAATAGCTTTTGAGCCATTTTGTCCCTCCGATAATGCTCATTTATTGATATTTTGACTTTCTCGAGTGAACTCAACAAACCCTCTCTTACTAATCTTTGCATTCGTTGTTAACCTATATGACCTAACCTAGTATGTCATACATCTACATTATTTGAAGTAGATGCTACTAATGAAGAAACAAATTCATTAACATTAGTATTAACATCAACATCCATCATAATAAACCATTTATTACATAATCTGAACCATAAAATGAGTCTTAAAATAATAAATCAAAAACAATACCATGAAAGTTTATAGAAAAACCTAGCCTAAGAAGAATAATTACAGAGATTAAATTCCCCTGCATTTGTGGAGCAAACTAACTTGCATGAGAATTAGAATTCGACTGTCACATAAAACTAACTTGTATAAGTCAATTCTTTTTACTTTTACTTTATTGTTATCCCTCATATATATCCATTTTGATCCTTGTGGAATGAGACAATATTTCACAAAAGCATCTCTGTCCTAGGCTATATGGTCTGTGGCACCTGAATCTATAGTTCACAAAGGATTAAATTCTATTAAAAATACAGCACTGAAAATAAATGCAACATTAAAATTCATACTAAAGTTCTTTACCTTTTCTTTGTCAGTGTCCCATTTGGACTTTGTACAATCTCAGGCAAAATGCCCTTTGTTGCCATAATTAAAGTATTTGATTTTTTATATATTCTTTTTTTTAGTAGACTCTTTCCTTTTTCTAATTTAGCTTATTTTTCTTCCAGGCCTTCTTTACTCCTTTACCTTTCTCTTGAGGGTTTTTATTAGTTGTCTTCTTTGAACTAGAACCTGCCAAATACATATAAGCATCTGGTCTTGTTGCTTCTATGCAATCCTCTTCTGGTTCAAGATAATGAGTAGCATCATCAAAAGTCTTAATACTCTTGTTATGGGTTAGATGCACCTTCATATGCTCTCATTTGTGTGTTAAAGAGCAAATGACAGTCTGTAGTTACTGTTCATCAATTAGAACATAACCAGTCTCTTTAAGTTCGTTAATCATATTTGACATATGACGCAGATGTTGCCTCATGCTATAATTTGCTCGCTTCTTATAAGTATCAAACTTAATTGTAAGTTGTCTAAACTTAGTTATGAAAGTTTCAGCATACTTCTCTTTTAAGCCTACCCACATCTCAAAAGCTGTGATATATTTGCAAAAATCTCGCATGATGTCATCCTCCATACTGCTCAACATGGTAATCATAGCGAGAGAATTCTTTTTTTTCAATCATTATAATCTTTTAACTCTCTTTCATGTTGCACAGTATTATCTTTCTCAGGCTGTTCTATAGTATTATTCAAACATTCTAATACCTCTTACTCCTCTCGCACATATTGGATTTTCATACTCCAAATTTTATATTTATCTCCATTAAGCCTAACTCCTTTATTCAATTCGGCAACTATATTTTTTGTTGTTGAACTCTTTTGTCTAGAAATTTTAACTGTATAAAATTTGCAAGAATATTATACCTAATAAAATACGTGCTTAAATCTTTACAAATGAATAATAAATTAATAACGATGCATCTAATGTATAGAATCGAAAGAATACATGAAGTACTCGATCATCCTCCATGATCGTCATTTGCATTCATCATTATTAATTCAATTTTATTATGTCAAGTTTGGTTCAAAAAAAAATATTATTTTAAAACCTCCCACATGGCACAAATAATCTCTATTATTATGCTAATAAATAAATTATGAAGCAAAATAACACTTTCATAAATAAACAAATTATTTACATAAATGTGCCATAGAATTAACAAATAATTCATATATTTCACTAAGACTTAATAATCCTAACTCTCTTAGAGATTGAATCTATAATCTGTTTAAGGTTGGGATGAAAGTTGTTCTTCCTAAAACTTCTCTTGCTAGTATATTGTACAAATAATATTACTAGTTTGTTGTAAATTTTACTAGATTTAAGAGAATTCTATAAATTATACATAATAATTTTCTATATTTTCGGAAGAGTATTATACAAAATAAAAAATTTAAATTCTTCAGGCAAGTGGCATCCAATAAAAATAGCTTCTTGAATTTTCTCATTTAGCTTAATCACATGATAAATTATATCCATATCTAGATCCAACCGTCGATCAGATAAATCAGTCAACAAGTCCCTAGTTTGAAGCTTCTAAGCTTTAATATGTATCCTATTTGAGGTTCGAATAATGCATACTATTTTTTTAATAAACAAGAAAAAATATAATTAAGTATATGCATGAGAAAAGTAAAACACAAAGACCAAATAACAATAATAATAATACTAAATCAGTGAAAATTTTATTTTGGTGAATCATTACAAAAATAATTCATAATTAAATTAAAAAAATTTAAAATCCCCAAAGTTATGAAAGATCTAATTTTTCTATAATTATATTTATAATTATAAATTAATAACAAAAATAAGTTTACTCAAGTGGCAAAGGATAATCTTTATATAGTTAGGTGTTGCATTCGAATCCCAACATATTCAAATTTTTTTAATTACTAATATGACCCCTGACATTTTCGTAATTATAAATTATTCTCAAAACTTTTGTAGTTATGAAAATAACAAAAAAAATTTTAAAAAATAATATTTTAGTCTCAGAACATTGTTATTTTAGTCCCTAATAAGAGTTTAGAACGTTTATCCAGTCATAACTCAGTGATTTTAACTCCATTTTATACATTTAAATAGTTGATTTTTATGGTCTTTCATGCTCTATGTGAACCCCGTGTTTCGGTCCTAAGGGTATATTTATAATTTCACATATTTTTTGTTCATGCATTTACATTTATCACGAATTTCAATAGCACATCAGCACAGTTTTGGGACTTATTTTTGAGAATTGGTTAGTTAGAAAGTGCTGAGAGTGTAAACTTAGGGACCCCATTAATGGATTTCAATTTGGGAGAGGACTCAAGTGAGAATTTCCATGTTGACAGGTTCGATTGATCGAATGGCCTGGTTCGTTCAATCGATAATTTGGAGAATCCTTGGAAAATTTATGGCCTTATATTCGTTCAAACGAATAGGGGGATTCGTTCGATCGAATTGGACTTTGTTCGACTAAAGGAGTCTCTCGTTTATTCTAAGTGCTGGTTCGTTCAAACGAATGAGGATTCGTTTAACTTACAAAATAGAAACTCTCTGACTTCAAGATACGCCAAAGAATTCATTTGAATGAACCATGGTTCGTTTGATCGAAGGGGATAGTTTGTTCGAACAAACTCCGATTTATTCAATCGAATCGACACAAAAAGATAATTTTGCCCTCATTCTAGAAGCTTCTCTGTGAAACATGTCCCTTAGCATTTGGGTATGACTATAAATCCCTCAAGAGTGTTCGTGCATGTCTTCATGTTTAGATTGTGCACGAGAGGGTATAAAACTTGAAGAATATATCTTGGGTAAGGTTATGGTGTTGGATATAAGTTTATTGAGAAAGAACTAAATTTTTAACCCTAAAATGATCTCCAATTAAGAAAAAGTTCTATTATTTTTGTAGATCTCAGAGAGAGCTTTCCATTGATATATTATGGGTTTCGAGCAGATATCCGAGCTAAAAGTTATGGCCATTTGAAGTAGCAGTCCTCAGAGGGAGGACTGGAGTCAAGGTATCGGCACCTTTGGGTAAAGGTAGCGATACATTTATTGTTTAAGGCCAAACGTATCGACACCTTTGATGAAGGGTATCGACACCTTGAAAGCATGATGAATGTTGAAAAGTGCCAAATGTATTGATACCTTGGCAAGGGTATCGACACGTTGGTGATGGTGATGAAGCCCGCTTGCGACAAAAGGTATCGATACGTTGAGGAAGGTATCGACACCTTGCGGGCTTATAAACAGTATTTTGGTCAAACGTATCGATACGTTACAAAAAAATGCCAAAGGAATCGATACATTTTGAAACGTATCGACACCTTTGGGGATTACACAGCCTATATATCGAGCAGGAGGGATCGTCTTCCCCAATTCAAATTCTTTGCTTCTCCCTCTACCAGAAACAGTAGAAAACACTCTCTCTCATATTAGTGAACTGATCTTCCCTATTTCTCCACGAAACTTCGCCATTTTAATTCCTATGAATCAAGAATCAACACCAGAACCCAGAAAGCCCCTTTAATCAGAGTTCAAACCGTTGGATCGTGAGGAAATACGAAGAATGGGTAACGGTGAACAATAGCTAAAAAGAGGGATTCAAGTTGATCGGGGCTCAAAGCTCATCTACGGGTCTAGGTAAGCTTATTCCTCAGTTTATCTCTCTCGATTAAGCTATCATTTCATGTAGATCTAAGATATGATAATCGGGTCACTGTTTAAGAAATCTTAAAATTTAGTGATTTTCTAGTTTATCACTTGCATCAGTAAATTAGAGGTTTTGATTAGCTAATAGTGTTGAAATTGATGAGAAATGTATTTTTAGAGCGAGATTTGTGTGAGAACAGTATATTAGAGATATAAAGGGTAGAGAGAGAGAGGTGCGAGAGGTGCGTCAGTATGCATTGCATCATGCACGCACTTATTCAGATCATGAATCTACGTTTGTATGTGTATCCAGGAGCGACAGTCGAGATGGGAAGATCTTCGTTGTGAGGAGGATACTGAGAGGGTGGTTTCCCACCCCAAGACTGTGAGTGGACACATTCTTTCCTTTCGCCTCATTTATTGTTATTTATGAATGAGTATAATGCTAGAGGATAGCATGTGGATATGTATATGTGATTGAGATGAGGAGATGTTGGATGTATGTTATATAGTGGCCGGGTTGGCCCCTTGTTTATGATATAGATAGGTTTATTGTAAAAACCTAAATTTCCATGATTGCGAGGCTGGAGGCCTAGTGCATGTATTGATATTGTGATATAAGGCCGGAGGCCTATTGTATACATTGATATAGTGATTGTAAGACCAGAGGCCAATGTTATGTATGTATGTGATTGTGGCATCATGGAGTATATATTATGACCGAGGTGTCATGCTAGTTGTTTTGGCTTTATGAGCCAACATATCTTGCTGTATTATTTTGGTCGGTGTGCTATAAATGACATTTTTGGCCTTGTGAGCCACTAGTTGTTTGATTTGCCATGAAGGCCGATGATTTTGAGTTATGATTTTGTGTGCCATGCTAATGACTATATGGGTGAGGATTGGCCATACAGCTCATATGGAGTGGGTGGGATCCAATAGTCTATAGAATATGGATCGGCCATACAGCTTGAAATAGAGTCAGTAGAATCTGTTGGTATATGGGTGCCAGCAGTCTACCACTGGGAGACGGCTTCAAACAGTGTCAGCCCCATCTCGACAAGAGGTGGTGCATCCAACTATCCCGATCCACTCCGCTATGGGTTAAGGAAATAAAGTTGCGCTCTGACTATCAGCTATAGCTTTTGGCCTAGTGGTAAGCGCTTGATCCTTCAATTG
>JAVXUL010015100.1:0-12165 GCA_035590515.1 Trichilia minutiflora
ATATATCTTTTCCAGTCTCCATAAATACCATCACAATTTTTTGAACCAACGAGTCCTAATTTGTTATTGTCGAAAAATTATATTCTTTATTATAAAGAATAAAATTGTCTACTGATCAATTTATCGGAGCAATATCATTTTCGTCAATACGAAATATTATTAACTAACTTAATAAAATTATTTTCCCCATCATCAACTACTAGTTATTGTGTGTGATCTTTCGGTTTCACCATGAACTAGACATGAGTAAATACGAAAATATTCGTATTACTTCGGTATAACTCCTTATAACCGAAGTTCTCAATGATGATTAGTGATATCTAGTAAGATATCATTACCCCTAGAACACAGAGAATTGAATTTAAATGAACCCATATAGTCGTACTTGTACGTAGTAATTTCCCTCTACTGTTGACTCCCGATCGAATGTAGGTCATGATATAGTCAAACTCCTAACTCGATTATAGGATCAGAACCTCAATCATAAACGGGATCCACATATCCAAAAACTACTTTTTTGAATTCATATACTATGGCTAGAAATTTAATCCCCATAAATGATAGTTCTACCTAGGATCTCAAGCTTAAATACCTGGCCAGCAGATTCCATCTTGACCATCATCTGTTTTCATACAATAAGAACACATTGCCATTAAGCTTTTTTCACCGGGCATGACTACCCCAGTGCAATATACACAAGTAAACGATGTGCTTCATTACAGATTGTAGCTATGATGTCTCGGGTCTAAGGACTAATGGTATACTAGTACGGCTATATGATTAATCATTGACTGTGGATATTCACCCATGTAATTGATCACTTTTGATCACGTTCAGTATCACGTTCTCAAATGTGGTATCCATATTTATGCTCTTATGACATGAGACTCGTCATCCAACTATTAGTATAATACTAATCATTGGTAACAACAAAATATACCGATCATGTAATGTCATTATCGTTGATGACACCACCTTAATCGGAAACTAATTTTGATTGTATTTAAATTAAAGATTCTGTTCTCATATCTATAACTCATTATAGATAGAATCTCAATACATAATACATACAAGGATATATCTCGCATCATTTAGAAAATAAAATAAATAGCAACTAAACATAATGCAAGGTACTGAAAATGCCATTTTATTAATTGTAAACATTTTTACAAATAATTACAAAGAGTATATATAAAGAAATAGTGACCCTGAACCATATCACACGATTGGTTATAGGGTATATCTCTAACAACTCTTCACCCATAAGAAGAATTTATATTAGGTTTCTCTTAACCCAAACAAACTAAAGGAGTTAGTGACACCTTGGTGTATATGAATACCAACGGAGAAGAGTGGACGTAGGTTTAGTAACCGAACAATTATAAAATCGAGTGTGTCTTTATCTCTCTCTCTTTACACTTAGCATCTATGTTTTATTTGTCTATTTAGTAGCTGTCATTATTTCTACATTTATTCATTGAGAAGTTAATTTTTCAACCAAATTTGTATTCACCCAATTCAGCCCCATCTCAGGTGTCTATTACTAGGACTTAATACTTAATAATCATCACCATAAATCACATTCATTTTATCAAGAATGTATATAAACAGAAATGTAATTAAATCTTATCATAGCAAAAATATAATCAGCCTCCTGGCCTCATATAAACACTATACAATCCACAAGTTATAATTTATTTCTTTATTTATAAAAATAAAATAAAAACAAAATTTTTTTAAAATATAAGATATAAGAAAATAATATTGAAAACATTTAAGTTATATACACATTTGAAAAGAAATGAAAAACAATTTAAATGGCCATTCACACTTACACTTCCTAATAATTTCTTAATTTGAATAGGTTCTTTCCTCACATGCTCAATACCTATTTCATACATATTAGTAATCACATTAAGCTTTATACCTCAATTAATATTATTAAACCTATATGCCATAGTTATGATCTATTAACCTCAATTTCCTAGTCGATAATTGTCTATTGAACATAAATCTATTTTTGGCCATTTATCTAATTTTTACCAATAAAATCCTATGACCAAGTCATATGATAACAACTATTATTAATTCAAAATCAATTTGGCTTCCTAATGCACTGCCTAATATGGTTCCCACCAAACCAAACCTAATTTCTTACAATTTCATATTCAAATCACTCATTCTACCTTATATACAATGACTGCTAGCTTAAATAATAATGATTTCTAGGATATACACAAATAGTATTTTATAACAAGAATTGAGAGTTTAATCGATTAAATAACAAAGAAATTAAAGGAATTTTATTTGAGAGTATATTATGCATAAAAAACTTGATAGTATCAAAGAAGAGAAGAAAAAACAATGCAAAAATGGGAAAAATATTAATAACTTGGGAACTGATTGATTTATTCTTGAAAATATAAAAAAAATAGAAGAAAAAGCATCAAAGGAGTGTAAAATGGTCTTTTTATAGATTAGATATTCGCTCTTTGCGGCCAAAAATGTGTCGATGCGTGATTTTAGATAAAAAAAAAAGTATCGATACTTTTGGTATATATATTGATATATTTGGCTTATGTATCGATACATTCCCTTAAAATGCTTATTTTTGGCCTGAGTATCAGTACATTTCATAAATGTATCACTTATTTATGACATTTCATAAACACATCGATACATTTCTTAAATGTATTGCTTATTTCATAAATGTATTGATATACCATGCTAGTCCCTAGAAAATATCATTCAAGTCTTTAGTCCAATTCTTCCTCCCATGGCTGCCAATGTTGATGGAGAAGAAGGAGACCCAAATTAGCTTATTTTCATTCTTTTTTCCATTAAATTTATTCAATATTTATCCAAATAAATACAATAAAATAATGGAACATTTATGTGATACGATTATGCTTATATTACATGGGTGAGCTTAAGTCAAACTTGTACAAAATCTTTGACCAAGAAAAATTAATTAATAAATATGTAGAAAATATATATTAAATGTTAAGTGTTAAAATATTATCTATATAAATTCTAACACTTATCAAATTCTCTAACTATTAAAAATTTTAATAATTAGACATATTAATATATATTTTGAATTTTCATTAATTCAAAATTATGGTACATTTGTCATAATACCCTTGATCAAAATTTATACTTAACAGTAAAATAATAATTTCTTTTCAAATTAAACACTTTAATTTAGAATTTATAATAAATTACACATGTGTATCACATAGGACAAAATGGTTATTTTGCATTAAATTAATAATTTAATCTAGTTTTCACCATTTCACCTTAGAATCATATTCTAATATGTTTGATAATCATTATTATCATTTTTGGGTCATGTAATTTACATTATATTACTATATGATATCGATATATTACTTCTTTAACAATTGAAAGAACAATAAATACATATAACAATTATACTTATTTATTTCGGCATTTCAAGTTATCATAAGGTTGTTAGACGTTTCTCGATAAGATTTTATCTTCTTCTCCTTTATCAAAACTCTTAGGGAATTGGGTAGACCGTGAAGGTTCACCATGACTCAACTGTGAGCTAATATCGAACAGTTCGATTCTAAACAGTTCAATCTCGAATATTTCGATACCCAACAACTATGGTTAGTGTCTAGCTACATGTTATAGTCCCTAAGTCACGACGAAGAAGTGTATTCATCAAACCTCCAAGGATTTCACATAACATATAGGTAATATCCCTCCGTTGTCATATCTTGATCAAGGTAGGATTTATAAAATGTTAAAGCCCTAATCTTGATGTTTATACGAATCATCGATCATATGTCATGATTTCTATGGCCATAGACTTAAAATCCAGACATCATATCGACATTTGTTTAGGAACTCAACTCTGATAAAGTCAACAAAAACTCTCAGTCCATAATGTCGAGTCAACGGATCCCATCTTAACTGTCAACCAAACATCTATATAAACAAAGCATACTCAAACCGGTTTCTTGTGTAAGGCATGATTAGCCCTACACGTATACACTATATGAAATATATCCATTTATATAGAGTTTGATTCTAAACATCTCAGGTTAAAGGATTACTTCATATACTATTATAATCTATTGACAAATCATTGATTACATGCATATCATGTGATTTATCAATATATAACCATGTTAGATAAATAGTTCACTAACTATAAATACATACTAATGCGCATAGGACAAGACCCATATTATCAACCTATATATATTATTATATGATATTATTAGGTGGTAACTAGTGCACTTACTATGTGATATAGTTGCCCAATCTATATCACGTACATAAGGAACACTTTGATAAGTTTATTTAACAATTAAATAAAATACTTGAACCATTCACATATATTCTTTACATATAAGTATATCAATATAAAGGAAACAGCTAATGTATAAGAATAAAAAACAATTCTTTTATTAATAATCAAAAGTTTATACAAGATCATTAGCCCTGAAATTGATAACACGAATAATTTTTAAGACATATATTAACAATCTCCCACTTACACTAAAGCCATTCGCTGGGGTATCGTATACCCATCTTCTCAAGATGTAGGTCTATTTGCTTCTGTGTCATCGTCTTAGTCAGTGGGCTAGCTATATTTTTCGTTGAAGGAGTCTTCTAAATCATGATCTCTTGAGTTATAATGAACTCTCTCAAAATGTGATACTTGTACTAAATATACTTAGCCTTTTGACGTGCTCTGGTTCCTTAGCCTGTGCAATAGCTACAGTATTGTCAAAGAATATAGTTATTGGATAACTCATATTAAGAATGACACCAAGTTTAGACACAAACTTTTGCATCCAAACAGCCTCTTTTACTGCTTCAGAAGTGGTAATATATTTAACTTCTATAATGGAGTCTACTGTGATAGTTTGTTTAGAACTTTTTCAGCTCACAGTCTCTCTATTACATACAAAAATAAAATCGGATGTAGACTTTCTATCATCTACGTCAGACTGAAAATCAGAGTTTAAGTATCCCTATGTACTCAATTCTTGAGATTCATAAGATAAGATTAGATCCTTAGTCATTCATAAGTACTTGAAGATTGTTTTAACAGTAGACCAATGCTTTTTACCAAGATTAGCCTGATATATGCTTATAACACTTACAGCATATGCAATATCAAGTCGTGTACATAACATGACGTATATCAAGCTATCAATAGCCGATGCATAAGGCACACCACGCAACCGCTGTGCCTCTTTATCAATCTTTGGATTCATATTTTTAAAAAGATTAAGACTATGATGAAAAGGCAAGAGACTTTTCTTAGAGTTCTCCATACTGAACTTCTTCAATATCTTTTCTATGTACATCTTTTGGGATAATCTATTATCCTTTCTCTATCTCTATAGATGCGAATCCCTAAAACATATATTACTTCTCCAAGGTCTTTCATTGTGAAGGTTCTGGATAACCAGATCTTTACCTCAATCATCATGTCAATATCATTGCCTATGAGCAATATGTCATCCACATACAATATATAAAACATAATGGCATAATCTTTAACCCATTTATAAACACAAGGTTCATTTGATTTCTGCTCAAATCCATATGATTTATTCCAACTATGGAAAGTTTGCTTCAATCCATAAATGGATCGATGCAACTTATATACCTTATTTCTATCTTGAATGGATATGAAACTAACAAGTTACTATATATAGATATTTTTCTCAATATACTTGTTGAGGAATGTAGTTTTCACATCCATATGTCAGATTTTGAAATCATGGTATGCTACTATAGCTAACATGATACGGATTGATTTAATCATAGCCATGGGTGAGAAGATATCCTTATAATCTAACCCTTGTGTCTGAGTATACCCATTCACAGCAAGCCGTACTTTATAAATCTCAATCTCACTATCCTTATCAATCTTTCTCTTGTAGATCCACTTATAACGAATAGAAATAATTCCTTTTGGTGGATCAACAAGTGTTTAGACTTTATTGGCGTACATGGATTGAATCTCAGAATTCATAGCCTCTAGCCATCTAATTGAATCTCTATCCAAGATAGCTTCCTTATAGCTTCTAGGATCATTAGGATGATCTACCTCTCCCACTAAGTAAAAGTCAAACTCCTGCTCATAAAGAAGATCATATCGCTTTGGAGGACGCGATATCCTAAAAGATCGACATATTAAAATTTGAACTAGAACTGAAGTCTGCTGACTGGATGGTCCAGATATAATATCATTAGACTGAGCTTCGAAGGACCCTTCCTTAAGCTCAATAAGTCTACCTACACCACCTTCTTCTAAGAACTCTTCTTCTAAGAAGTGTGTATTTCTACTGACCATAATATATTGATCAGTGTGAAAGTAAAAATAATATCCTAAACTATCTTTAGGATATCTGATGAACCTTTCCTTCTTTGATTTTGCATCCAGCTTATTAGGATTAACTAGCTTAACATAAGCTAGACATTCGCAAATTTTTATATAATCGAGAATAGGTTTCTTACCACTCTATATCTCATATGGAGTCTTCTAAACTGACTTTGATGAAACTTTAGTCAGTAGTAAGTAGAGTATACCCCCATAAATAAATTGATAAGTCTGTAAAACTCAGCATAGATCGCACTATATCTAATAAGGTATGATTTCTCCTTTTTGTCACACCATTTAACTATAGTGTGTAAGGAAGAGTAAGTTGAAAAACTATTCTATTATCTTTCAAGAATTCTTGAAACTCTGTACTCAAGTATTCATCTCCACGATCTGATCGTAAAAGCTTCAATATTCTTTCCAGTCTGTTTCTCTACTTCATTATTAAATTCCTTGAATATTTCAAAGGATTTAGAATTGTATTTCATTAAATACACATACTTATATCGTGACATATCATCGATAAAGGTAATAAAGTAGTCAAATCCACCTCTAGTTTTGGAACTAAATGGACCACATACATCTGTATGTATGAGTTTCAATAGCTTCTTAAATCTCTCTACTTTATCTTTAAAGGGAGATTTGGTTATCTTACTTTGGAGGCATGATTCGCAAGTTGGTAAGGGTTCCGAACCCAATGGACTTAGGAGTTCACTTGTACCAAGGTAAACCAATCTTCTATCTCTTATATGACCTAATCTATGGTGCTATAGGATTTTAGAATTTGATTTATCTCGAATCTTTTTATTAGCAATGGATTTTATTAAATAACTATTATTCAATTCAACAACATATAATCCATTTGTATTTACTGCTTTGCCCACTAATACATTTCAAAAATGTATTAAACACTCATTTTTTTATAAACTGTACACTGTAACCATTCTTACATAGTATAAAATAGAAACGATGTTTCTAGTGGCGTTAGCAAAATACAAAACAGAGTTTAATCTCATAATGTGTCGAGTTGACAATTTAAGCTCGCAAGATCCTTTAACTTCAGCAACAACATTTGTCCCATTAGTCATTCTTAAAGTGATCTCGCCTCTCAACAATACTGAATAATTCTGTAATGTCTGTAGAGAGACACAAACATGAGAAGTATCTGCAGAATCTAGTATCATGAATGATGATCTAAAATAACACTTAATTCATAATCAATCATCATGTAACTATTAGTATCTTTATCTGACTTCATATGTCTGTCAAAGTAGTGAGAACAACTCCTTTGTATATGTTCTATTTTCCCCTAAACAAAATAATTTTCTTTATTAGTTTGTGAAATTAGTCCCTATCAAACTTTTAAAAGTCTAAAAGTTTTATATGTATGTAGGAGAATATCGTTCAATGCATGCTTTTGTATTGTATCACTTAATATCATTGTCAGCTTGAGAAATTGAAAAGATACAGAGAACAGATTTATTAGTGATCTTATATTATATTAATCAACAATTTGATTTATACAAAATTTAAATAATTTTTAATAATAACAATTAAATAATTTAAAAGTTATTAATATATGCTAATCATATCAGCTCCTACTATTTAATTTGAATCCCACACTCCCCAGATAAGACTCAAAAGTTTCGTTGGAATTTTGTTATTATTGGTAGTAAGGAATCAACATTTTATCAGAATTAACCAATTTCACATAATAGAAATCTTGGTCAATTAACCCCAATAAGTAGGAAACGCATTTTCTTTTACATCTCCATGTAAGGTTTGATTCTTTGTTTAACCCTAACTTCGAATACCTCACATAATAGAAATCTTGATACTATAGACCAGTTAAACCTAAACCATTGTGGCTTTTCAAAATGTTATTTCCACCTCTCCCTCACATAATAAAAACCTTAGTCAAGGTAAAAATACACACTCCAAGAACCAGATAACAAATTTTTATAACAAAAATCAATATCCCTCACATAACAGAAATCTTGAGATACTAATTTATGTCAAATACCTCAATGTCATCCCACAATAAGATATTAGGATTTAATAATTATATAAGGAGTTATTATGCATATCATTCAAAATTTATGTTATACACATGTTCTATAATACACATAATATTAAAATTTATCATTTTTATAAAATTATAGATTTATTCACACACACACACACATATATATATATTAAAACATATATTAATATAATTTTTAAAAACTATTTCAAAACAATTTTTAAAACTTTTCATTGAAAGTATAGTTGTCAATATTCATTCATTCTATAAACAAATATTGATTAGCAATGTATATATGTACATATAGCAAATATACATATGCATATCATTTACTACTTATGCATGTTTGCTTAACAATTCCTTAATTATTAATATACATGTAACAATTACATGTTTCTATGTAAAACTCAAATTTTTACGTTGAAAAACATATTTTTCATATTTTTGTTTGCTTATATTTAAACTCTTGTCATACAAGTTTTGTATGTCATTTGTGTATCAAGGTTGTAGTTTTAGGAATATTAATTCTTATCATACAAGAATTGTATTTTATGTATTTTTTCCTAAGGTTACTAGTCAAACTAGATACCTTCTTTGGTTTGATCGAAAATTTGATTGGATAAACTACATCAACTGGTCAAATTAAACCAATCGATCATTGACATGATTAACAAGCCAAACCAATATAATTAACAACTAGTTACTAATTATAATATAACCAAACAAATCTGATTTGTCTAGTTATACTATGATAATCTTTTATTATTTTTACCTAAATATATTTTCACACATTTCAATACTCACTAATATACATTAATATGTATACAATGCATATATCAAAAATGTATATTTAGTGTACATACATACAACTTGTATATATGCACAATTATTGGAATATAAAAAAATTAACATATATATACCCTATATATAATGTTTATGCATTTAATCATCATTAAACACTTAATAAAACATTATAATGTAATCATATATGTATTTAAACTATTTAAACATATATTTCATTTTCATATAATCATCATTGTATAATCAAGCCAACATTTAAAAGTTTATCATATAAACTATTTAATGTTTGTTTAATATTATTACAATTTATTTATCAAATAAATAATTTGACATTTATTACATTTATTCAACAATTGAAGAACTAAATAAATATTTCATAATCAACATTTGATTATATTGATTCTAAATCAATATGTAAAAATACACAAAAATCATTTAATTAATTATCTAATAATTAATATTTATTAAATTTCAAATGTCACGCCCCGACCTTAGTCGACCACGTGACAATCGCAGCGAATCCCAGAAATATATTCTATCAATTAGGATGTAATCCTAGGATACGCAAGGTATTAGCACCTGTTTTTAAAACTCATTTCATAAACAATATAATAAGGAAGATTTTCTAATATAGTTAAACTATAAAAAATTTCAACACTTGCATTTCCATGCAATACATCACATTACAAACATTCTTCAAAAATAAATATTACAATAAATCCTTGGCCAAGTCAAAATACAGAAATCAGAGTAATACATTATTTGTTTTTGTTTAATGGACCATAATATATAAACCTAAGTCGAGTACCTAAAAATTTTATTGAAATCTCACTTTACCTATACTATGCCACACCCGACTTTCTTAATTTGAAATGGGCGAGTGAGAGGTGAGTATTTGGAAAAATACTCAGTGAGTAGACAACAAAATAATAAAACAACTAAAGGCATACACTGATTATGAAAACCCCTCGTAATCATAAAGATCAAGCATGTGTGAAGTGGCATAATGAATTGACTATAAAGTTAATAAAAATCAAATATACATATAATCCCTTGGTTTATAGGATCCCATCCACTCTCTGTGAGCTGTATGGTTGATCCGCAATCATATATGGGGATGTGTGCCTATGTAAACATATATCGCTAGCATGTTATAGCCTGGACATATTGGATTTCACCCATCCTATTTTAGACTATAGGGACAATCCACATTCCTGAGTCTATTAGATTCCACCCGCTCTATCCTGAGCTGTATGAATAATCCTCACCCTGAGACTATTGGCTTCCACCCACTCTCCTCTGAGCTGCATGGCCAATCTCATCCACATGAACTTATAATATGACACACAATTCTAGAAACTAATATCGGGAGCTCCCAAATCCAAAACATATTATCTGTGGCTCATAAGGCCAAAACATAAAATATTACTCATGGCACCTCGACCATTATACATATATATATTCAACTATGCCACATTCACAAAACATTAGTTAAAATATCATTTCAAATGGCCTTTGACCCCAAATCTATAACATCATAGTATCATCAAAATATAGGTATAATAGGCCTCCGGCCTTACATTCATGGCAACCAAGGTCTTATAATAAATCTATCTCTATCATAAATAAGGGGCCAACCAGGCCATCACACAATATTTTTTCAACACCTTCTTATTTTAGTTATATATTCATATATATATATTCATCATCTATACTATACCAAACATAATAATAAGCCAAAATAATGAAAATGTATCCACTCACAATTCTGGGGTGGAAAACTAGCCTCTGAAGTCCTCCTCGCGATAGAGATCCTTTAACCTCAACTATCGCACCTGAATACATATACAAACACAGATTCACTATCTACAATAATATGCATGCTTGATACAATGTATGATCCTGCTACTCTCACACACACACTCTCTCTCTCTTTACCCTCTAACTAACATACAGCCTATAAATATGACTATACTCCACATTCAAGTTTTCTCATCAATTTCAACACCAATGGATGTAAAAACCATCTACTTTATCATCCCACACGATAATACAAGAAATCCTCAATTTTTAGGAACAATATCCCAAGTTATCTATCTCTAGATTTACGTAAAATAATAATTTAACCTATAAGGGATAAGCTTACCCAAACTAGTAGGCGAGTTTTAAGTTCTTTTTTTAGTTTGAATCTCTCTATTCGATTAGTGCTCATCAAAATCCCCTTTCACGATTCCTCTCAAACCGATGAGTAAAACTCTAATTAGAGGAAGTTTCTGAGTTCTAATGTTGATTCTCAATTTGTAGGAACTGAAATGGTGGAGTTTGATTGAGAAATGACTGAGATCCATTTCGAGAGTGAGAGAGAGCGAGGAAAATGAGGCAGACGATCCCCTTATCTGTATATATAGGGGTTGTGAAAAGACGAAAATATCCTTCTAGAAACACAATGTAATTCGCCCAAAGGTATCAGTACCTTTTCAAAATGTATCAAAAATTTTGGCTTTTTATTGTTTATTATGCTTACAAGGTATCGATACCTTCCTCAACGTATCGATACGTTTTATCGCAAATATGCATTCCTCCGTTACAAAGGTGCCGATACCCTTGCCAAGGTATCGATACATTTAGCACTATTATCAATCATAATGCTTTCAAGGTATCGATACCTTGAGTTTGGATCTCTACTCTGAAAGGTGTTGATACCCTTCTCTAAAGGTATCGATACGTTTGACCTTACCCAATAACATATCGATACCTTTACCTCTACTCTTACTGTGAAACCCGTTTCTTAGTATTATGGGCATAATAGTAAATCCCTTAAGAGTTTTCGTGCATGTCTTCGTGGTTAGATTATGCACGAGAGGGTATAGAACTTGATGAATATATCTTGGATAAGATTAGGGGGTTGGATTTGAGCTTATGGGAAAGATCTTGATTTTTGACCCCAAAATCATCTCTAATTGAGAAA
>JAVXUL010015121.1:0-12164 GCA_035590515.1 Trichilia minutiflora
CACACAGGGTATGAGATGGATGCAAATGCACGAACAGTAAAAATATAAAATGACTGTTATGCCCTTGAGATCTAAGCACGGGGCTCACACACACCATGTTAAACAGACTAAGAGCCTAAGATCTGGCACTAGATAGGGTATCTTAAACCCTGACCCGTGACACCTGCCAACTCTTAGTGTTACGATTGGCCTTCAAGCCGTAAAATTTCTAACACTAGTTTGAGTCAGTGACCCATGATAGGCTGTGTAAGCCCTCGCATCATATCAGGGATACTGAGAGCCTAAGACCTGGCACAGAACTGGGCATCTTAAACCCTAATCCGCGTTACCTGCCAGCTCACTAGTGTTATAGTTGGTCTTAGAATCGTAAAATCTCTTAACACTAGTTTGAGTCAGTGATCCATGGTAGGCTGTGTAAGCCCCAATATCGTGTCAGGCAGGCTGAGAGCCTGACACATGGCATAATCCCGGACATCTTAAGCCCTGACCCTCTTCACCTGTCAGGTCACTAGTGTTATGGTTGGCCTTCGAGCCTTAAAATCCCCTAACATTGGTTTGAGTCCTGAACTACATCAAACAGTATAAGTTACTTTCTCGTGACTGGTATCCTGAGAGTATAACACCTGCACGGGGTAGGGCATCTTAAGCCCTGCTCATGTTGAAGCATCTCCTAGTGTTGAAGTTAAAATACCTTCACACCAGTCGAGTTCCAAGGGTAGTATTGATCAAGAACCTAACATATCTCTCTGTTAAATTATGAGTACGCTCAACTCCCCTGGCCTACCAGATGCGCCTTAACAAATTAGCATCCGACCAATTCAAAGTAATGTATTTCACAAGTACTTGATTCAAAAAAAATTCATGCATAGCCAGGATTAAAGTAAACAAGAAAAAATGGAGTAAGAGTCTATTCATTCACTTTGAGAATATGATTACAAAAGTATTAGTGTACATTTGCTCTTTACGTGGCTAAGTTACAGAAAGCATAGTTACAACAATAATAAGGACAAGGCCAACCAGTGCTGGGGAATTGGTCAGGGGTATTTGAGGGAGTCATCTTCTTCTTCTTCTTCTAAGGAAATCTCTACGAGAGGATTTTGATCACCTGCTATCTGAGCCTGATGACCTTGTACCCCGACTACCTCAAAGGAGGGACCTTCAGTTGATTGGCCCTGTTGGCCCCTCCCCTCCTCCTCATTTGCCGTCGGGTTGACATTAGGCTCCGTGGTCTCAGGAGAAGCATCTGGAGCACTTGAACTTGAAACCCCTAGAACCTCCTAACACAGTTGGCTAAACAGCCATTCTAGGTCCAAGTCGGGGTATTCTTGAAGAAAGAGATGGCTTATTAGGTCTAAACCGTCATCCACCCCCTGGTCATATCTAAACTCTGACTGAGCCAGAACCTCTTTTTTCTCCTTTTTCAGCGCTTCCAGGGACCCTTGCGCCTCTTTCGATTTTTTGCCTAGAGAACTGCACTCCTTCGATAGCGTGTTGCATTCATCTATGCTATCGATCGATGGAGGTCAGAATACTCATTGTGCTTGTCATGAGACTCCTCCTCTCCCTCTCAAGATGGCCGTTGTCTATCGATAAAGCTTGGGCTAGGACCTCGAAGGATGAGAGCTTTGAAGTTAGGCTTTGCCTTTCTTCATTCCATCGAGATCTTTTGGCCTCTCTAGCAATAACCCTGGCCTCTAATTTGGCCTCCCCTTTATTCGCCTCCTGACGGATGGCATCTACTTGTTTTTGGGCTCGCTTCTTCCATTTTTTCGATCGTTTTGAGCATCCACTCTCGGACCTTTATTGCATTTTGAAAATCTTCCATGAAGAGATCCAACAAAAAGGCATTCTGCATAAAGGAAACAAGATAGGTCAGTGCCTTGGGAAGGGATGGGACAGCCCTTCCCAGATACGAATGGCCAAGGGTATGAAGACTTACTCTGTGAGCATACATGCTCAGTTTGTCCAGGGCCTCTAAGGGAGACAAGTCAGACAACATCTCGGCCCTCTCGGGAGTGATCACCCCTCTCCCTCCATTTAGCAATGGAAGGAGGTAGCCAAAGTCCTCCCTCTTGTCCTCGACTAAATCCTCCCTTTGAAGGTTGTCTTACTCCTCGTCCTCATCTTTTGGGGGAAGAACATTATTGGCTTTCTTGTCAGTCGAGTATTTATTTTTCTGACCTTGGCCCCCTTCATTATCTACATTTGTGTCGGGGCCCCGATTTCTATTATTTGCCCCTTCACGACCAGGCTGGCTCTTGTGGCTCTGTCCGGGAGTTTTTCGCATCTATGATCCTGTTATCGGGGAGACTGATGCGCCTTCCTCTCGGTTTGGGATCTTCGTTTGTGTACCCACTAGAGGGAGGATAGGAATGATCGGATCCCTATTTTGTCCTCTGTTCTTCCTAGTCATCATACATAGGCCTCTTGCCTTTGTCTTTAGTCTGAAGAGGATCATCCCCCCGAGGACGCCTGTCACACCCCAACCCATGGGTCCCATCTGTGACAACTGCCACAGACCTCCAGGGTGTACTCAATCACACAGAATACAACCTGTAGGCTTGTAAGGCATTCATAAAATCTGTTTCCATAACACTTCCAAATTAAACCAGCCTAACACCCAAACTTCAAAAGAGTAAAGTAAGGCCACATACAGTTCAAATATATATAAGTATACATAAATCAATAAAGCACATATTTGAATAAGATCCGTGGGGATCAATCCATCCCAAAATAAGTTCAAACATTTATTAACAATCTGTTTATCATTCATAAAAATCCTTATAAACAAAAGAAAAGTAAAATGAACACCAGTGGACTAAGGACTCTACAGAGTGAGTCAATCTAGCTATACCTGAGCCTTTATCACCACCTCCGGAGACTACTCTATCGCTTTCCCTAAAACTGGAAGGTAAGGGGGGGAGTATACGGAAGTATACTCCGTGAGTAAACAAAATAAAAACATATCTATGTTATATATATGTATACATTCAAATATTGATAAATCAACAAGTAAAAATATAAACCTTAAAGCTGATAAATAGTAAGAAAACTTTCTAACCACTTTATAAAAATCATTGGGCTGGCATATATTCTCGACAACTATCCTGATCGTAGGTGTCCCGAGATCGTCAGTGGATTTTGTATGCAGAGAAACATGCTATTTTTCAAAAATAGATTTAAAATGTAAAAGTTTAAAATATACAAGGTTTATCAAAAAGGTGTCCAACACTGACGTTTGCCTCGAACAGCCACGGGGTGACATTCGTGACTAACTCGATGAGATTCATGGGTGGACAATCCCATCTGTCTCCCTATACCACTACAATCATATAATGGTCCACCTATACAGCCTCCACTCACCTAGGTGACCTCTCTCTCAAGCCAATCCTAGGCTACCACATAACACTCACCTAAGGGTCCACATCTTAGTGAACTCTCCCCCAGGCTACCATCCTGTAACTACAGTAAACCGGCTCACAAGGCCGTTATTACCAATATATTGACCCATAGGCCATATCATCATCATAAATACAAAACATGGCCCATTGACCGCAATATCACATAACAAATATAAGTCTGGCCCACTGGCCATATCATCATATAAACACATATCAAAATACCCAAATCATTATTAAATTCATCGCAAAGTCATATACAACACATGTATATACATATTTTTATATTTGAAAAGTAATAAGAAAAACATTTATAAATATTGCATATTATTTTGTTTGTAATGAAAACAAGCTCATAAATAAAGAAATAAAGAAAAGGGTGTCAACTCACTACTTAGGGAGGGTATACACTCCCTAGTTCCCCTCGTTCCTCGGCGATTCACGCGAGTATCTCGATCTCAAATCGTCGCCTAACCATACACATAAAAATACTATTAATATCTAAAACATAAACAGGATTTGATTACGTGCAATGCATGCTAAATCCGGGTTTCTAACATTCGAACCACTAGGTAAAATTATCTAAAATTCTTATGAGACATCGAATTACCCAATTAACATCAACATGGACCCACATTACAATTAAATTTACTCATTTTGATTAATATATGTGATTCTGACTAGTGGGCCCTATACATTCGTCAGAATAATAATCGAAGCTACTGTTTATGCTCATACAAAATTTTTGAAATCATAAATCTAGTTTCCTATAACTTCTATGACTTTTCTAAAATCCACATTATGCATAAAAACTATAATGTAAACATTAAATCTACAAAAATCTATTCGGGTAAATAGTGAAATCCATACGAATCAAAATACATAAAATGGCAAAATGAATATGCAGACGAGTTAGAAATGAAGCTATGAATCTCGTGGTGGGTCAATTTACTCTGATTTTGTCTCAAAACCAAAAACCCCCAAACGTTTCTCCTGGAACCCTAACTCTTCTTTTTGAATCCGGAGCCTTTACCGCCAAATTGAAGCTCCTAGCGTATAAGACACGTAGAATGCGACTCGTCTGCGAAGAGAAATAAAAAATTCACTAAAATGTGGCAAGGTTTAGAGAGAGAGACAGAGAGAACATGAGAGGAGGGAGAAAAGAGGAACAGAAATTATCAAATCTGACCCTCAGCTCTCTTTTTATAAATTTAATGATGAAATTACCATTTTACCCTTAAGAAATGCAAAGGAGAATCTTTTAGAAGTGGATAAAATCATCATTTCGTACCTGTTCGATCGAACAAACTAGCATTCGTTCGAACGAACGATGACTTTGGTCGAACGAATCGTGGGATTCGTTTGAATGAACTACAATTCGATCGAACAAATCTTGGCACTTCTGAAGTCAGAGAGCTCCCCACTTATTCATTCGAACGATCGATCATTCATTCGAACAAAATGATCAATTCGACTGAACGAACTGCTATTCGATTAAACAAATTCGATTTCAGGTTTTTCAAAGAGTTCCTCCTTAATTCGTTCGAATGTTCTAAGACTTCATTCGAACGAATTGCTCGATTCGATCGAACAAATTCTACATTCATCCGAATGAATTTTATACTTTCTCATTTTCATTCTCGAAACTTCATTATAACCAATTCAACTTCCCAAATGAAGATAGAATTTCACTCACACACGCATGAAATATAAAATGAATGTAGATACTTGAACAGGATAAGTAAAAAATGATAAATATACCCTTAGGATTTAAGTATGGGTCTCACAGATTTCTTGCCGCTTTCAAATTGATATGCCTTTCGCCTTCAGGTGCTCAGTTTTCTTGCCTTCATTTTCGTGAGTCTTTTGGAGACTTCCCTTTGCGGACCCCTTTTCTTTATGCTTGAAGGCCTTAATTTGGGCCTCGGAGGCTGCCTTGGGTCCCTCTTTGAACAGCAGCCTCTTCAGGATATCGACCACCCTTGGCCTCCTTACTCTAATTACTGTAATGAAGTTCGAGATCATGATAAAAAATAACTTCTCAAGAATTAGTCAAAATTAATTGTGAGAAAAACTTACCCTCAATAATAGCAACCCTGACTTTCGAGAGCTCATTCCTTGTCGTCTCCTGAGACAATAGCTACGTGTCTACTAGGTTTTTCGGGCTTAAAAAAACCTGACATCTGTGACAGCCAAACTTAACAAAAATGCTATTACGTTAGCTGGAATGTCAGGCTAGTCCCTTCCCACTTCTGTAGCAAGAAGCTGGTCAGTAATCCACTTTTGCTAAGATAGTGTTTTAACTAAAGAACCAAATATTTAAGGTAATATTTGTGCCCTCGAATGTGGAGAGTATGGGGCCCTGAGGTGGTCTCGTCTAATCCACACTGGTGATGAACCAGTAGTCCTTCCAGTGCTTGTTGGACAAGGGATTTCCCTTTATCTTCATCTGATACCCTAGACGAACTTATAAATAGTATCACCTCAGGTACTGGCTAACACTCTTCCTGAGCGTGTAGAGGTGCAGCACTTCGTTGGGGGTTAGGACAAGTCATCCTGCACTGGCTTTCAAGACAAATAGGCCGCTCAGTATCCTCTAACTGTTCAGTGTGAGCTAGTATGGGGGGATCCTGAAGACTTCGAAGATCCTGATAAAGTAGCATTACAAGCGAAGTCGAGCTCTGATTAATAGGTGCTCTTCATTCATGGCCATCTTCCCAGGGGCCAACACGCTCGGGACCTCATGGGCACATGGCACCCTAAGGTGCAAGTGATCGGGAATCTCAAACAACCTTCTGTAAGTATAGATGTTCATCTCAGTGACTGTGGAGGG
Organism: Trichilia minutiflora; assembly: GCA_035590515.1. Classification (NCBI taxonomy): domain Eukaryota; kingdom Viridiplantae; phylum Streptophyta; class Magnoliopsida; order Sapindales; family Meliaceae; genus Trichilia; species Trichilia minutiflora. Next base: position 6,232 of record JAVXUL010015121.1, read on the forward strand.
GTACCAGTCAGCTTTGTTTGGGCCCTTCGCCCTCGCCTACTCGGAAGCCCTATAGTATTCTTCTCCCCCCTTATGATCGGGCAAGGGGTCTTGTGCAGATTGCACTATTGACCAAGTAGCATTCGATGGATTTCTTCGTTGGTTTATCTTTTCAACCTTAACAAAAAACTCATTGCGAAAAAATTTCAACCAATATCATCAGAAACAGCCTAAATCAATAAAGGGAATAGAAGCGTTATTCTAACCTTATCGAAAATCAAGCCCATAGAAATGTTCAAAAAAGTGACAGAAATTTAAAAACGTACCTTTATGAAGTCACGAAAGCAAAATACGAAGCAAGATTATGAAGAATGATGGAGAGAGATCGTGCACTCTTAAATCAGATGGCAAATATAGGGAAAACAGTACCAAGAACTCAGACAAAAAGTGCAAGGATCCTCGGAACACCGGGACAATAGCAACAAAAAAAACTCAGAAGCAAAAAATGAAAGAAAGGGAGAGATAGAAGGGGTTTTTATACTGACAACTATATCTCAGCCGTCGATTTCTACAATCAGGGTCCTGTCACATGTCCAAACCCCATATATGGTTTCACAGCTTGAGAATGATCCGACCCCTAGCTACTAGGGCTTGACACATTGACCACTGGTAACTCGACTTTAATGATTGTGGAACTCAAAGAGGCTTGCAGACTGATGGACTTCCGAGGTGACAGTTGGGCAATTCACATTTAATGAAGCAAGTTATTAAGGAGTCAGGATAGGACAGGTGTCCCCTGGCCTACCACGCGCGGGCATCATGACTGAGACACCCCTAGCCCCTAACAACCTTCCATCTCCCTCAGATTTTCAACGGCCTAAGACTCTCGAAAATGATCCAACTACTAACCCACCCAGTCAAGCAAAAAGTTTCTAATAAGAGCCCTTCAAGTCTCACACCAAAAACTGGGGGACTGAATGTTTGAGTAAAAGTTCAAACGATACGTGTAGGCCTCCTGGATGGACATTTGTCTCCTCCAACAGTGTCACCTGACCGTTGATTACCCACCACTTCAGGATCCCTGACTCGTCACCTCAGGAACCCAACTATTCATTATCCAGGCCCCTGACCACCTGCCTTTCAGGGACCCCGACTATCAGCCACCTGGGCTCCTTAACTCATGCGTCTCAGTAACCTGACTGCTCATCATCAGCCTTTCAGGGACCTTGACTCACACCCCTCGGGTTCTTGGCTATCCCCCACCCAGGCCCCCTGACCATTGTCTTTCGGGAAAGCCTGGCTCGTCACTAGCCCTTGGAGATCATAAAAAATGAGAATGATTAGTGATTAAGGACCTTGTAATAAGAAGCACCACCCTGACAAGATTTGGACATCTTTTTGATCTTCTGTCAAATCTTAGAGAGTTTGACAGCATCAGACTTGATAGGTTTCATATCCCTTAAATAAAAATGATTGGCACACTATCCCAAGACAGGCCGTTTCATCATTTCCATTCTCTGATGTCAAGTCACTTCACTCACATCCCAAGGGCCCTATATAAGGAGGCAAAATCAACACACAAGGGGTTCGAATTCCTTTCCATTTTTACTCTACTTTCTTCACTTAAGCTTTCCATTCCTTTTGCTTTTTGCTGGAATTGATTGATCCATTTTTTACATTTTCGCTGACTAAAGTATCGTAGTTTCTCCGTCGGGAACCCCACCTAGCGTGACTTCTAGCATGTTATTGTCTTCCAGGGATTTAGAGGTGAGGCTTTGCAAGGAAGGATCCTGCCAACCACCCCCTCTGGCGTGGATCCATCAATGTAACAGTCATATTCAAATTCACATCTCAATATTTCTTTTTGTCTCTTTCAGAGGGTACGCTTGTAATTTTATTATAAATAATAGTTAAACCCTTAAATTTCAAGTACGAACGATAGAATCAAAATTGTTATCTTTTCAAAATTTTAGATCAAATCGTCATTGTAGCATATTCAAGAGTATCTAAATGTCACTATTCCAATAAAAATATTCAAAGCAAATATAATTGCTATTTATATTTAATTAATTTTTGTTCACATTAATTTAAAAAATTGTTAATGTAATTTTTAATTTATGATAATAAATGTTTAAATGTACATTCTTTTTATTATAAAATGTATATTTAAATTTTTATTATTATAAATTAAAACCTATTTAAATATTTAATAACATTTGAGAGATTTGGGGACATTTAACTCCAAGATCCGATAGACAACCTCAAGTTCAATAAACCCTATTCTTCCAAAGTGATTAGGAGAAGCGTAGGAATTTGATAATAGCTATACAAGGCATAAGAGAGAGTACTACACCCGAGGCCGCCTATAATATCAACTTTGCTAATGCTTCTATATGATGGGAGTCTCGTCTATTGTATTTTAACTTGAGGCTATTTTACCATAAAAATTCCTTGAGACGATAGCTTATCCAAAATTGGTCATACTTCTTGGGGATTCAGGAAACTAAAAAGCCTTTCCAAAGATTTTACACGTATCAAAGATCTCAATTAAGGTGTCTAAATGACCTAAAAAAAGAATAGAAATCCAAGACCACCTCCTTAACGGACCTAAGGTAATCGTTTAAACACAACATTTAATATACTATTAAATAGGGATAATCACTATGACTATTATATCTTATGATCATATAATTATGAATCCCTTAATCCGCGAAGATAAGCTAAAATTTTGAAAGATGTGTTTAATCAGAACATTTTTTATTATAAAAGGTGAGAAAATCCAAGTAACAGATAACGTAATCGAGATATCAAATTAGAGCTAAACTTTTTACTGGATATATAATTTCCTTAAAAACAAAAGCAAAATCCTAATTTAGGTATCAGAGAGTTTTTGCTAAATTTTTTTTATCATTTGCTCTAATTTTAGGCTCAAGAAAGCTCTGATGGATTGAGAAAAATGTCTGGCTACACAAACTTTGAAGTTTGGAATTTTCCTATATAAATATTTAGCATCATTTCTGGGGATTGATTAAAAAGCTAGCGAGTTTATGAACAAAGTGGTAATAACATGGACCTATACAACTAGGAGGAATGCGATGGAAAGGAAGAACTCAAAGGGTAACTTCTTGAACATGACAATAGTGGCTAATAATGACTACAACACATAGGATCCTAGAGAATGTAAGCCTTTAGCTAAGTTTTGAGACTTTGACTTTGCCTTCTCACTGGTTGCATCACCGTAAGAAGGAAGGAGAAGGCACCCTGTAGGTATAACAACTAAAAAATATTCAGAAGTAGCATGCAGAAAAAACCAGCATATCTAGATATTGGTGAAAGAGATCACAAAAAAGAAGAAAATGTTGCAAACTGGCTTACTAGGATCGAGGATAACCATGCCCTTAAAGATAATGGATAGCAGTACCCAAATATAATATTATTGAAAAGACGTGTAGATAAATTATGTGAGAATTCCCTAAGAAAGAAAGTACACATGATCACTGAGAAAGAAAAGAGGAAACTAGTAGATCAGTCCCCAATATTAAGAATCGAGAGTAAGAATGTTAATCTCCCATCTAGAATTGTGAAAAGATCTTAGGTTGAATCTTTTCGTTTGTCGTGTAGCCTTACGAAAAAATCGTAAGCGAGCCTGAAATCTAATTTAAGCTTAAGAGACATAAAAAGGATCACAAGGACTCTAAATGCCAAGCACCTAGGAGGGAAGACTCCCAGAGAAGAAAGGATGATGATAGGAAAATTGAGTCTTATGTGTTATATGCCCTAAAATCATTTATATTATCGGTTTTAATTATTTTTATATTAAATTACTACTTAAATATGTACAGTACATATTTATTTATAAAAAAATCATTTCAATTCATATATGTATATTAATTTCTCATATTGATCATACTAATGATTGAGTATACATATGAATGCTTAGATAATTTGCTTATCTAAATAGTTCTTTACGAAATCATATCAATCGGGCAATGATACTGTATAGTAAGTACACTAGATCTCTCTTGTGAATATCATGAGATGATATTAATGCTGGTGACATTAGTGTGGATTAACAGTTAGAGAATTATTTTTTGAACGTGATCATAAATATGACAAATCACATAAAAATATAATATTAATGATTCATCATATAATTCTACTAATATGGTGATTGTTCCTCAAACTTGAGACGTAATCGTAGTTTTTCGATATAGATGTACATGGTTTATATGGTGTATAAATGCGAAACTAATCAAGTCTAGTATAAAAAGATAGTTTAATTATGTATTATTTATATCAAAATACGAGTGATAGTTAAGATGAGATCCATTGTTCGATATATAGGATATCGGGATATCGTTAACCCAATTCAAGTTTGAGTTTTTAGTCAGACATTGGTAAATATCTAAAATAAAAGTCTTTGATGAAAACAACTTAAAGTTACATGAAAAAATTTCATGGTAATGAGTTTAGAGCATATTAACTAGAAGTCTGAGCGAAAATTGAGTTTACGGATTTTGACATTTATGAGTCCTAACTCAATTGAAATTAAATGAACAGAAGAAATTTATCCACACAGAACATGTAATCAAGCATAAAAGATTCAATGAAGACTTTTTTCATTGTGATTTAGGGGATATGACATATTACTAAATGTTAACTATAGTTGTTGAGTACCTAAATAGTTTGGAACGAGATCGATGAGATTGATTTCAACTCACAGCTAATACTATAGTGAACCAAAAAAATCCAAATATAAAATTATAATCATTCTTGCTATTAAAAAGAAAAAAATATTATCCATAAGAGAGCTAGTACTCCTAGAGATAATATTAGATCGAAAGCATAAATAGTTTACATGTTAAAAAGTTAACAATTTAAGAGCTATGTTTAATGACTTAATTGTAACTTAAAGTAAGTTACAATATTATATTAATATTTAAAAGTATAAATAGAATTAAAATAATTTTGGTTAAGGCAAGTTTGACCGGACTTGAGACTTATTTATCATATTTTAAAGTATAGAAGTTTAAGTATAATTTTATATTTACTATTAAAAAGCTTGTTGGACAAGCTTTGGACATAATTTTTCATTGACTAAAATGACAAGAACAATTGAGTAAATGTGGTTTTATTATATTTTAATTTATTTGATAATTAATTATAGATTTTCATATTTATCAAATGGCTATCTCTCTCCTCCATCTCTAAAGGCGGCTATAGTAATTTTGGTTTTAAAATTTTTGATTTCTCAGAGGCTTGTTAGTTTACAAGCTAAACTTTATCAAAAATCACTAAAAGGTTAATGATTTATTCATGTTTTATGCTTAATTTTATGCTTAATGCATAGTTTTCAAGAATTAAAGTTGCAAATCCTAACTTGATGATTTAAATACAATCACTCTTTCATAATGGTATCAGAGCATATGATTGACTTGTTTGTATGCTTAATTTGGTTGTGTTGTGGTTGGATTGGATGATGGAAGCTTGGAAATCTTTATGGAGAAAATTAGGGTTTATTGTGATTATTAAGCTTTCCATGAAGAAGATGATGACTAGTTCATCATATTAGTTTTTTAATGAAATCAAGACAATAATATGATGATATGGATGCCATGGGAGTGTTTTATGCATGTTGAATCCATGGCAAGATTTTTGGTCATAATGTGTGTTTAATATAAATGTTATGTTTTTCATGATTTTTCATGGCTAATTATCATGATATAGTTATGCATAAATATGATATTATTCATGTTTAAGTGTTAAACTAGCTTAATTGATCATGTTTTAATGTTGTTAAAAGTTAATGACATTGAATGATCTTTGTAAATAAGCTCTAATGGTCTGCCAAGTGGTTTTCTCTATGCTTGAAATTTATTTTGATCATTTAATATATATATATAATTCAATAAGTAGTTATTGATGCTTTAATGATCATTGTTGATTATTATTAA
>JAVXUL010015161.1:0-12163 GCA_035590515.1 Trichilia minutiflora
GTGCTCTGCTCTCTCAACCTCTCACCCGTTTTCTTACCAAACTTCGATCCCTCGTTGCCTGCGAATCACATTCCACACGTTTAACCACCTGGGGGCAACAATTTGGTGATAAAGGTGCGGAATTGCGAAAGGGCGTCTAGGGTTTTGAGGAGAAAATTTGGGGTTTTTCGACTTCCGAGAGAAACTAAGGAAAACCGACCATACCACGAGGTTCGTAGCCTCCTTTCTAACATGTTTGCACATTTATTTTCGTATTTTAGCAACTTAGATTCGGGTTTTACTGTGCCTTTGTATGAATTTTAGTAGATTTATCGCACGTCCTTTAGTTTTTATGCGTCAATTGAGTTGTAATGGAATCAGGAAGGTCGTAGGAAATTAGAAATGTGGATTCGAAGAAAATGGGTGAACATAAGCAGTAATCGGAGTTACTGTTCTGGCAGGCATGTGGGATGCACTTGTTAGAATCATGAAAACGAGTCGAATTGTGTTGGATTAGTCGTAATGTGGGTCTATAGTATGGGTTTATAGGCGATTATGCGAATAGCGAGAGATTTGGTCGATGTAGCATATCGTCCGATTTTAGGGAACCCAGAGTAGCATGCATTTCACACATAAACGTCATGTTCGTATCTTAGAAATGTATATTAATATAGTTTTGGCGAACGTGAATAGGCGACGGAGCGCGAGCGAGGAACCAACTTACCGAGTCGAGAAACGAGGAGAATTAGGGAGGGTATAAGTTGTGAGTGGACTATTACTATTTTTATTATTGTATTTAAAACTTTTTTTTATAACCACATTGATATACCCGTATTCTTTTATATAAAAGGATTTTGTAAATTATTTCTATTTATGTGAAATATGTATATATTTTATATAAATATGGGTCGTGGGCCAATTTTTGATATGTTTATGTTTTGATAGTGTTATATGTTGATGATATGGCTAATGGGCCAAGTTTTGTGTTGTTTATATGATGTTATGGTCAGAGGGCTAGATTTTATACTTGTTGTGATGATGGCCAGATTTATATATTGGTGATGATAGCTTAGTAGGCCGGGATTGTTCACTGTAGCTACAGAGTAGGTAGCTTAGGGTCGGCCTGATTGAGAGATCACCCAGCTGAGTGGAGACTTCATAGGTGAGGGTAGTGTATGGCTATTGTATTATAATGATGTGATGGGATTTGATCACTTATGAGTCTCATCGGGTTAGTCATGGATGTAACCCCATGGTTAATCCGAGGCAAACGTCAGTAGTGGGCTTGTTTTTATAAAACTAAACCATGCATATTTATTCTTTGCATTAAAATCTATTTTATAAAATCGTATGTTTTATCTACATATAAAATTCACTGACGATCTCGGGATGTCCAAGGGCAGGGTAATCTCTGAGAAAGGTAGTCAGCCCAATGATTTTCAATACATAATTTGAGTTTTCTTTTAAATAAAATAAATGTTTATTACTTTTATTGAATTGCTTGTAATATATCTAGGTTCACTCACGGAGTATACTCCCATATACTCACCCCCCTCACCTTTCAGTTTTAGGTTCGCTTAGGTCAACGGCTAGCGGTGGTGGTGACTCTTCTGAGGTTGAGAAGTGCAGGTATACTCTTGTAATCGACTCACTTAGAGTAGTTTAGTCTACTGGAATCGTTTTATGAATTAGAACATATATTTTTATTTATGTATTGGAAACGAATATGTAAGTTAATTTGATATTATTTTTATTTTATCTGAGCTTTGATACTTTTATATTTTGAAGATTGGTTTGTGAAAAGAATCAAAATGTTCCCTACAGAAGTGTTTGTAGTACCTTGAAATAAATTTGAAGTTTGGATGGATTTGGTTGGTTTGATTTGGAAGTGTTTTATTGATTGTTTTGGAAATACATTATATTTGTTTATGATTTCAGCCTTATAGGTTCTTAGTAAACGTTCTGAATTTAAGGAATGCTTATTAGGATTCTGTGACGGTTGTTACGTATGATACCCACAGATTGAGACGTGACAATATGTGTTTGTAACCTAAAGAATGATCAAAATTCTTAAAGAATAAAATTCAAAAGTTGGATATGATACAGTTGAAGAATACGATTTATTTTTTTTATTTTTAATCCATAACTTAGAGAATTATACGAAAAACTAAATTGTCATAAATATGAGTATATATATTTCAAAAATACTATACAATATAAGACTGCCAATAAAATTTCTTAAAAATTATTACTAAAAATAGAAAAATAGAGTAATTCAAAATTGCAATTCACTTATTCTTACTTATTAACTCAAATTTATTATGTATATTGAGTATAATAATTCATTATGTTATATATTTGTTTACTTTTTAAAATTATAAATAATAATAATAAATAGAAAGAGGAATTTATATACAAATTTGTAAAATATTATGTAATTAATGGAATACTGCTTAAATTTTTTATTAAAAAATAAGTTTTCTAAAATCATATGGATACTGTCTAATATTACTATTTATAATAACTACTGATAAATATATTAAAGTATTCATAATAATGAAAAGAAATTAAATCCTTTTTTAACATTTCTTATTATTATTTAAAATAACAATAGATAATTTTTCTAAATAATAATAATAATAATAATTTTTTTTAGGGGACAACCGGTTGGGTGTCCCTTTCATTTTTTTCTTAATATTTATATGTTTTTAAAATATTTTATTAATTGATAGTCATTAATACAACTATTAATTAATTAATTAATTTTTTTTGGAAACAAAGAAACTCCTATATCGAGGTGTCCAGTCGAACACAGGACCGACGTATTCCTTGAGAACAGGATCTTACAGATTATCTGACAACCGTCTTATACTACAGAATGTGTGCACAGGAATTATACACGGTGGTATCAAGTGCAAGATAAAACCTTAACCTGAACTTCTAGGCGTTTCGCAAGGAAATGCCTGAGATGACAAAAAGGGAATAAACGCACAACAGCTGACGCCGTAGAAAATTATAAAGAAAGGGAGAAAAGAGAATTTATTTTTTTCTTTTTTTCTTTTTTCAATCCTATACGACTTAATTTTTTTAATTTAAACTCAATAAAATGCAAATATTATTCACTTTATAATATATAATTTATTAATTTTTATATGTATTTTTAATCATGATTTCATGAATAAAAATTATTAAATAATAAAAAATATGTTTAAAAATTAAAAATTAAAAGATTTTTAGTAAGTATTTGCGGGGACATTTTGTACACCCCCTATTTTCTTATCACCTTTTCATGATAAAAGTCTATAATATGCGTAGATTTGCTTTGCGTAATAATTTTAACTCAATTTTTTCTAAATAATAAAACAATAGTATATTAAATTAATTAATTTATCTCTATTGTTATCTATCTATTTATCTGTGTAAAATATTGAGCATATTTATAAAATTACGTTAAAAAATTGAATCATTAAGACAAACTTTTACCAATTTGATTACTAAAATTTACTAATTATTAATTTATATTTCATTCATATTAATGGTTATCCTATATAATATTTAAACTAAAAATATTTAATATATTAAATTAATGGCTGTTTGTACAATTTTGAATGAATATTTCTTTAAAAAATAGTTATTTTAATAATAAAAAGACAAATAATTACTATCTATATGGTAAAATAACTGTAGACAACAAATGCTTATTTCAATAAGAATAATAAATTATTTTTTTTTTAAAATACATTAAAAGTATTAGAATGAGGGTTAACATCAATTTCATCTCAGAGGTTAGAACTTTTATTTATTTAGGATATAGTTTGGTCAATTTTTTCAATATCACTATAACGTTCGATGAACGAATTGGACGATAATATATATGACAATTTGGACAACTAGACAATTATTTGAGACAAATTTAATATAAATAAATAGATTTGGATTACAAAAAATTGACATAAATAATAAATAAATAGAATTTGTGTACATGTTTATTAAACAAATCTTATTTGTATTTAGACTTATGAACTTATTAATTTGTTTAAGATTTATTTAATTAAATAAATTTGCGATGTCTCAATTCATTTAAGACCCATTTAAGATTTGAATAAATATATTTTTAAATTTAAATTTATTGGGTCGATTACCTTCACTAGCCGATTATTTTAGTGAAACTCAACTTAAATATAATTAGTTCAATCCATGTTTATTTATTTTCAATTATTCAAAATACATAAAAATTTAAAATGAAACCCTAAATCAAAACAGTTTTTAAGTCTATATTATAATGATGAGACTATATTATAAATTTTTATTTAAGTTTAATATTTTATATAAATTAAAATAGATTTAATTTACATTTTTTATTTTTATTATTAATGTAAATAATTTCAAGTCCTTTTATTTGGATAATTCAGAATATTTGGGTTTTGTCCTGACGGACCTTGTCCGATTAATTTTTGGGATGACACTAATTAAGAATATCTCCGTTCAGATATCTCAGTTAAATCACGAGTAACTAATTAGAATTAAACTCAGAACGTATGTTCAAATCACACATCCCAAATTTAACTCTTCGCTACTAAACTACACCCATGGATAATCTAATTTTAAATCTTAATAATTATTTTTAAGTGATATTACATTTATTTTATATGTTAAATTAATTTATTTTGAATTTTTTTCAAAAATCAAGTTAAAGTTAAATAAATAGAATTCATAATTTAACCATGTTTAAATGAAACAAATAGATTAATTATGTCTAATAGAATTAAACGAATAACCATACCTAAATAAATACGAATACATGAATTTGGTTTAATAATCGTATCTTAAATTAATCCTATTGAATATAAAAATAACGAATTAATCTTATTTATATTAGTAATTCAACCATGATTAATAAATGAATTTATGTGGGTGTCTATTAAAATTTTGTTATAATCATTTAAGATGTGATATGAATTTGATTTGTTTTCATGAATTGTCACCCTAAATAATAAAGATTGTATTAAAAAAAATTATCAAATCATATTCTTAAATAATAAAAGTTCTAACTTCAAGGACCAAATTCATAATAACTCATATAAACTATTTTGTCTTTACGTAAAATCCGTTAACTACTAGTTGTTCACATCATTTTTTATTTTTTTAATAAATGAATTTATGTCTATATCTATTAAAATTTTGTAATACTCGTTAAAGACAAGACATGAATTTGATTTGTTTATCCAAATTATCAACCCTAGATGATAGGGAAGAAATTAAAAAAATTGACCAAAATAAGTTCTTAAACGATAAAAGTTCCAACTTTAGAGACAGTTAATAATAACTCGTATAAAATATTTTGTTTTTATGTGAAACCGGTTAACTACTGGTTGTCGGCACTCGTTTTTTATTTTTTGGCTGCTAAAGGACGTCCAATGGGCAAGAATGCAAGTCTTGTCACCTGCCATATGATGCATAAACTGCATTCTAGCCCGACTGATGCATTCGGTCAACAAATTTGATCCAAATAGACGTTTTAACAACAATATTTGACAGAGACGCAATTGCGATTGGCACTTCAGGTGGAACTTTTTATTACTTGGTTGGCAAAATTGACATAATTGATTTGTAATCCTCAAAATTTAGAATGTAATTAATGGTTTCCATAGTCTACTTATAATAGTCATCAAAAGTTGCATGTATTTGCTCTATCAACTCAGTACTAATTAGTTAACATCAACTTAATTGTTTATTAAATATAGACTGATTAATAGAATAAGTACATACAACTCTCTCTTTCATATGGTTGGTCATTTATATAGTACTTAGTGTTAATGCTTATTTTGACAATTAAAATTTTTTTTTCACATTATTTTAATTTGACTTTAATATTTAATTAAGTATGATAAATTTTATTGAATTAAGAAATACAATTTTTTTTATTATTTTTTAATCCTTGTAATTTGATAGTAAAATTAATTTGGCTTTGACTACGGATCTATTTAATGCAAACTTATAAACTATATTTCATATTTATAAAAATATGAACAGAGGGACACAGGATGTTATTGCTTCAATAAAATTAAAATATTTGTAGGGTTAAGGTTAAGGACCTATTTATAAGTTTAAAAAGAAAAAAAACATGCAATGATGTCCACGTGCATACAGACTGTGACACGTGCGAAGAAGACAAGTGTCAGCAGGACATTTGAGCTGGGATCTCCTGCGACGACATTACTCATAACACATTGCGGGTGGGAGTTTTTATTGCCAATTTCATTTCATTTTCATGCATTAATTTTTTTATAATAATAATTTAATTTACACAGTTTCCGTTAAAAACTGAGCTGTCACAAACAACGAATGGTATCATTGCTACCATCTTCCCCACTTATTTCATCATCCAAATAATCACTATTATTATTATTGTTGTTGTTGTTGTTATTAGAGTAATTAACTATCTTAATCTTCTCCTCGTGGTCCATAATTACATAATCTCACAACATATTTTAGATTAAACAAAAACGAGGAAGCAATAATTTACATTTTCCTAGGCTTGATTGGTAGTAACGGTACCTAACAATATTTTAAAAATACTAAAACTTTATTTTATGTTTATTATTTGCATAATAGACTATGCTGAAGAAAGGAAAAAAATTATATATTGTGATGGGTCCTCTTTTTGTTGGCCTTGTGGGGTAAATCCAAATCTCCTATTAACATAATTTGATTGAGCAACCCACCATTATATACCCTTTCTTTTTCTACCTTTTCAGGTACTCAATAGTGGTTTGATTTGATTTGATTATTTGTTCTTTATCTATGTATATAAATAATATCATTTGTATTGGTGTGGTGTTATAGTTATACTGGTAATATTATACTTTAATAAGGGCACCCAAGATTTTGATGATTGAAAGATTATTATTGTCATTTTCTTAAGTGGGTGCCCCATATCTCAAAAGTATTAGTTTTAATCAATGTATAATTACTGTATAAAATCTAATAAATGAGATTTGGTGGGCATGTATCTAAATTCGTTGGATTGCTTATAACCAAAGAGATTAAGTTCAATTGGTTAAACTTTTTTTTAATGATTATAATGATATAATTACATATATCTCATTTTTCTAATATTCTTCCACGTTGCTCCATTTGGGCGTGTGTTTCACTTTCACATGGCAAGGTGCAACAATGGAGAAGGTACGAGTGGGGGGCGGGTGTACTGAAAATGGCCAAAAAAAAGGTGTATTTAGTTAATCCCACATTAGATACTTGAAGATTCTTCTATTTTGATTGGATTTTCTCTTTCCTTTTTATAGTATATTTGACTATTAGTGGGAGCAACTGCAATTTGTATAGCTATCATTTTGTTTAATTAAAAAATGAAGATAAATTAGCGTACAAGCAATAATATGAAATGGGAATGTGAAAATTCAATTGAGCAACCCAATGATAAACGAATAAATATTTCTATTTAATAAATATGTATGTTTAAGGGGTGATTATATGTATGCATGATTTTGCTATGATCTCGTCAATTCTAGTAAAAAAACAAATGCGAGTGAAAGTATATGGCGTTGATTGGGCCACTAAAACTGGGTTCTCAAGAGTTGTCGTTTGAATATATATGCATTGAAATGAAGCTAAAAATCAAATAGAGCAAAGGGACAAAGAATTGAAGTCAAGAACATTATCATGGTTGTTTGTGCATCAAAGAGGAAAAGGATAAAAGAAAAGTGAAAACTTTTATTGCTTTTATCATCTTAAGTATCATATCATATCTTATCCTTGTTTTCGAATAAGATGAATTGGACAAAATATGCATCATGAGGGTCAAATTCTTCAATCATGATTGCCCTTTTTAAGGTCAAAACACAAAACCCATTAGTCTCTTATCCTCACACATGGTGAAATTTTATGTACTCTGACCCATGCTATGTCTCTGCTAGTTAGATGAGCATAAAGATAGTCGGAATAAGAAATGTGTCTTGATTTCATGCCAACAGCCAACATAATATGAACATCAATCTTTTCCTGTGTATGATCTTCAAAATATATTTCACTGATTTGATTTGGATTTGGACAAACAAATCTAGTTCTATTTGTTGGGGCCACAGAGAGCAAGTGTTGGTTGAAGTTTTGATTGGTTTAGAATCTTGTTGGGAGGCTTAAGTTTGAAGTTCTCATCACCTACCTATTCCATCAAAATTAATAGCAAGTGTTGGAGATGCATGCATTCTCATGGACAAAAAATAAAGAATCAAAAAAGAAAAAAAGTAAAAAAGTAAAAACAAAACAAAACACCCAGGTTCATAGGACATGTTGGAAGGGAAAAAATAAGCCACATTGACCGTGAGGTGGAGTAAAATCTCCAGGACAATAAGGCTGATAAATGGGCAACATTTCTAGCTTCATATCTCACGTTCTAGGCTATCATTTAACATTTGTTTGATGTAAATCTTGTAAGGTATATTCTACATGTATGTAACCACCATTTTTGGTAACAAAGCTTTCTTTGAGGTGTTTTGTCTCATGGATCCATGCGTTAGCCGAACCAGGTATCTCTGATTCAAGTGTCTGTATTTCTTGTTATTTTGGTTCGTAGTGAAGATGGTACATTGACATACTGCATAAATGAAAAATACATACCACTTGAATGTTGATCTCATCTATTTTACACTTTTGTGTAGAAATTTAGAATATTTGTATATATGGATGTCGTTATAGCCATTGAATTATATTATAGATCTTAAATATATTTATTTAAATTAAAATAATAATATTAGATGAACTTGCTTTTATTTTTTAAATAAAATTGTAATATGAGTTATTGAATTTATTTTTACAATTAAACACAAAAGGAATAAACAAAAATCCATTAAAATTTCATATATACTTAGAAAAAAAATAAATCTATTTTTTTTTATTGGAGTTTGGTTTTAATGGATCTCAAAGTAAAAAGTTCCCAGAGTTAATATATATGAACTGTAATTCTATTGTTTTTCACATTTAAAATTAATAATAATAATAATTATTATTATTATTTAAATTTTAACTAAAAAAATATACAAATGTAATTATAACGGGTTTGGATATAATTAATATAGCTCACGCCACACTATCAAAACGGCTTTTTTGATGACTTTTCAAGTATTGGATAGAAAGATGCCTGAGTTGCAAAGTTTGTTCTGCCATTACGCTTATCCATTGAGGGACTAATGCTCTCCGTGAAATTTCTTATTATTTGAATCAATCATAAATTTGCAAGATGTAATATGCAAAAGCTCCGAAAGGTTTTATGTAAGATATCATCTATCCTAAAGCCTTCATTTTGTTGGTGATGGCACCAGCCAAGTGAATGACCAAAAACAATGTGGTCCTACCATGATTAATTATGGCTTGAACTCCAATCGAAATATTAACGAGACATCCAAGAGACCCCAAAGAAAGCAAATAAAAAGGCTCATTAAGTAAAGATAGGCTAGAAATAAGCATAAAATTAAGATATCTTACAAAGTTAAAAGATTTACGAAGAAAACAATAACAAATTAGCTCCATTTAGTATCAAGAAAAGGTTAACCAAGTAGAAATCCATAAAACTCGTACAATTATCATGATTCTAGCAGCAGTAGATAACAATAAACTATAGATTCTAAGTTTCTATAAGCTGAACAAAACCATTTTTTGCATTATAGTTTTTGAGATATAAGCTTCTACAAGGACACATGGTCTACATCTAGTTGCATAGCAAGTAAAATACATCTTTATTTTAATGAGATAATTGCAGCAATACCTTTTGTTTCAAAAAAAACATGCCTCAAATAAAACGTAGCTTGTTTACTACAATGAATGATTAATTCATGCTTTCAGGTAGTTCAACAAATAAAACTACTCAAAAATGCATAAAAATACAAAGGAAACATTACCTAGTCGCAGAATCGGTCGTACAGGTCCACTACCTCCATTAGCACGATTCTTAAGAAGTGTCATCTACATCAGGAGATTCCAACTCGCACCATGCGCCATTAACATCCTTCTGGATACAGTCAGCATCATTGGCGCCAAAAATGCTATCAGTACCTGCATCCTCACTCTTATCATCACACTCATCATGCCAATCATATGCTTTCTTCTCCACCTCCGGAATGTATGTCCACGCCAAGCATCCCGGTCTTTCCATTTGTCTACAACTGATACGGCTTCCTTCTTTGCTTTCCCCCTCAAAATATCCCTCCAGGAAAAACCAGCATCAGCAACTCTCTTCAATGTCCCATAATTTATATCGCTACAGCAATCATCTTCAGACACCACAACTTCGCTTCCTTCAACACTCCCACAAAATCCGAATCATATGACACAAGAGCCAAACACTCAACCCTCTTTTATCCAGCATATCCACAATATGATCCAAGACAACATCAGCTTCCTGTGGCTTATCCGATATGTCCTGATCAAAATCCTGCTCTTTTCAACTCATCTGCCAAGCCACAACCCACTTTTGGACTCAAAAAAATCTTTTGCAGGCCGTTCATATTTTCCATCTTCATTGAATATTTACCAACCAAATGCACTCTCCTCTTCCTTCTGACTGATTCTATTTGATTCAACCTCTTCTTTCGTTCGCGTTCGTGAATTCGCTCACAACGATTAACAAGTTTCTCGTTATTATAAAATCTCTTCCCACAAACATGACATAGATACCGCTCAGCAGCCTTAATTACACCCTTGTTTTCCAATTGGTTTAACAGCTCTCTTTCTTTCCCTTTGCTTTCTTACAACTAGGGGAAAATTACTAAAAGTACGGCTATTAGCATATATTTGAAGGGTTAAAGTATCTCATAATAAGCAATACGGAATTTCGTTCTCTCTTTTACGCGCCTGATTGGTGCAACCAACTACAACATGAATCTTTTAGATTGCATTGCTTTCGACTCATCCAAAATCCTTAACCTAATCACCGTCCCAAGAATATCAGTGGCACCAAGTCTTAATGTCACAAAATCTTTGTTATATTTCCCAACAGAGTCCACACTATCAAGACGGCTTTTTTTATGACTTTTCAAGTATTGGGTTCCAACCTGCTTCCTGCAAAAAGATGATGAACAATATTGCCATTACCCTGCAATCAATTGAAAGATGCATAGAATGGAGAAATGTATTTAACAATCAACCAGGAAAAGAGAATCATCAGTGGGTCCTATGGATGTTATAATAAAATATCACTTAACAGGATTCTTTTGAACAAATAATGAAACAATTAAAATATGAACAGCGTGCTTGTCTCTTACATTTGGCAAAGCAATCGAAGTTTCAGTAATCAATTTCTCCGCGGTAGATAAATACAGAATAGACAATCACCTGCCACTACCTGGATAAATTGAAGCATTTGAAGGATTATTAAGCTAAAATCATGCAAAAACATTTATAGTATCTCATGCTTTAATTCAACATATATATCAATATATACATGAAATAAGTTTAGGAAAAGGATCATCTATCTACTCCTTAACATATGGTTAGTTTCAAAATCCGTTGAAACCTCAACAATCATCCCAAAGCAAGAGGCAGAAACGGCTGAAGGGGAAGGGGAGAGTTTGGGGCAGAGATTTTTCTTCAACTCTTGGATGCTATCCTTTCAAAATTGAATATATATATATATATATATATATATATATATATATCATTCCATTTTTTATTTAATTAATTAGATATTTATTCAATAAATATCAATTATTTACAAGTAAAATTATATTTACTTGACCATTAAGCAAAATCTAGCATAAGTATCACCAAGGATCAATTTACATATAAGAACTTTTGCAAGAATATCCAAATTAAACTCTTTAATTTAAATTTAATCCTTTAACTTTAAAATCATATTTTAAGTATTTTGATAATTTATATTATTAATAAGTCATATAACTTATATTAAATTATATGTGTAACACCCGTGCTTAGACCCCGAAGGTATATTTGTTATTTTTTACTTGTCCTGTTTATACATCTGCATTCATTTCATATACCGTGTGCGTGTGAGCGTGCTTTCGTAGCTTAAATTGAGTATTAAAGTGAGATTTCAATTTTTGGTGGGTTCGGTCGACCAAATGGATGATTCATTCAACCGAAATTCTGAGGACTTTCTAAAAAATTTGTGACTTCAGATTCGTTCGAACGAATAGGGGGATTCATTCGACCGAAT
>JAVXUL010015180.1:0-12162 GCA_035590515.1 Trichilia minutiflora
TAACATGTTTTTACTGTCACATAAACTTAGGTGAATGATGCTGAGTTTATATATATGTTGACAGTGATCAAAATGTATACAGACGTGGGATGAAATCTTCTTGGAGAAAATAAAAATTCCTTGGTGTTTTCCTCTGAAATTCTTGTGTTCATTTTCTTTGCTTAGTCTGTTTTCTGGTGTTCATCTTCTTTATTCTTTCTTTAACATTGTTTCGTTCAGTTCATTCTTTCTTTCTGTAATTCTTTTATTGGTTTTTTACTATGAATTGGGGTTATTGTTTTCTGTTCTCGGGTGAGTGAAAACTCAGCAAAGGTTACCATAGTTATTTGGTTTCTTGGTTGAGTTCCAGCAGCAACCCACAAAACGACATGCAGAGTTTATCTACCGTGTTTGCAAATAATTAGGAATTTAGAAGTCAAAATATTATCATCCACAATCATTTGTGGTTTACAAGCCACTTCCTGCCCTAGCCATACTATCTTTGTTATTGATTTGTTCGATGGAACACAAACGGATGCATTCACAACTGTATTAACTCAAGGTGGAGGCCATCATAATTCAGGATAGAATTGAGTTAGCTCTCTAAGGAGTGAACAAAAGGCCTGAAAAATTCGGTGATGAAGATTTTGTTGCTATAAAAAGGTAAGATTATGCATTATCTTAAATCTCTCCAATAAAGTTTTACGAAAAGTCGTCATTGAGACAACTGCGAGAAATATGTAGAAGAAGTTGAAAATTTGGTATATAAAAAAAGACCATAGAGGATCGACCATATTTAAAGCAATCCTTGTATATACTTTCGATGATAAAATTTACATCTATACTCTTACATCTTGATAAATTTGATTCTATTATTATGGATTTGGCAAATATCAATACTAAAATAGATCATGAAAATTAGACCCTATAAATATTATGTTCTCTTTCTCAATCTTTTAAGTATTTTTGTGGTACATTGATTTATGAAAAATATACAATTTTGCATTGAGAAATTAAATCTATTTTGAAATCTAAGGAATAAATTAATAGGGATATAACTACGAAGGTATTAGAAGTTAAACAGAAAACTTAGTTGCTAGAGGCAGATCAAAAAAGAGACACTTTTAAAATAGAAAATCTAAAGTTAAATCTAAATACAGACATAAGAAATTAAAGTGTAAGTATTATCATAAAAAATGGTACATTAAGTCTGAATGTTTTAAGTTAAAAAATAAAGAAAAACATTAAGAAAAAACTATTCTGAAAATTAATGATACCACTAAAGCTAGTGTTATAGCAATTGAGTATAGTGAAAATATTTTCTTAGTGACTGATAATAAAACAAGATCTAAGAAAAAATGGATTTTAGATTCATGTTTTTCTTATCATATATGTTCCAATAGAGATTTATTCTCCACTTATGAATCTTGTAATAGTGGAATTATTTTGATAGGTAATAATAATACTATTTGCAATGTTATTGGCACAGCCCGAAATTCCTGAACTATGACTGGCAGGAGACAAGTCTGGCCTTATCTCCTAAGCTTCTTACTGAAATGAATGACTTTCCATCTTTATCACAGTCCGAAATTCCTGGACTATAACTGGTAGGAGACAAGTCTGGCCTTATCTCCTCTTACTGAAATCAATGACTTTCACTATCGATTTTATATGGATTATATAAATACATATGAGACACAGACACACAACTACTAATGTAATACATGTTAAACCATTTAAACTGGAAAATAGGACTTGATGTCCATAAATATTTATACCTAGCTCATAAACACATATCAGTATGTTTATTTAACTACTGAGCCGATGAAATTCAAAATAGGCTATATTATCTATTTACAGACTAATCATGCATGATTGGACCTAACCCTAGTGACTGTACTCAAAGATCTTGCTCTATTTGTCTGCCTTCTATACAATAGCTAAGGTACCTGCAAAACTGGGGGGGCGATAAATCTTGGGAAAGACTTAAAGACTTAGTGAGTATATTAAAACATACATAAGGTTATCATATAAAAGAATTAATATAATTTAAACAATTAGCACGCATACATATAAAACATATCTGTCATCATATATGTGTATATATATATCCATATCTATACCTATTTATCATAAACATAAAGAGTATATACAGTACTATAATTGATTTCGTGAAACAAAGTATGTTCATTCATCGTAAACATCACCTCATAAGAATTTGTATATAATGCATATATAATGTCTGTACTTGAATGCCATGCATATGTATATGTGTATGTTAGGCACATATCATCTCTGATTTATGTCCAAGGCTACGCACTTAACCGGACAGAGGGACAGTCCAGATCTAAAGCTACGCACTTGACCAGGTAGAGGGACAAATCTGCAAGGTATGCACATATAATGTCTAGTCCATGTTCAGGGCTATACACTTGACCAGACAAAAGGATGGTCTATACCAGGGCTATGCACTTGATCGAGCAGAGGGACAATTATATCTGGACCCATTGATCAATACTGTGGCACATACACATGCATGCAATCATAATCATTAAAACGAAATAATGCACCATAAAAGAAAAAATTCCACTCACATAAAATTTTGTATACATACAATCTCATAGCATATACATAATACTTGTATCATAGAACATTTTCACATTATCCATAGCAATATAAATATTAAACTGTCTCTTAATCCTGTGTTAGTTGTACTGTATTTTTATTCTTTCGAGAACTAACTTTTAACGCTTTAGTATTCCTTTCATGCTAATATACATCCTCAACTAATGCATAAAGTTTTATTAATCATATCATGCTAAGAGAACACATATCCGACCACTTACATTAGGCTTTGTCCAAGCTTTAATCCCATATACCGCATCAATACTTCCGAAGGCTCTCGATAACACAACACATTATTTTCATACACATAATTCTAATTATGAACATAATTATAAATATCACAATAAAAGAATAAAGAAAATATAATTATTCTACTCCTAACACGTGAAATGCACAATTAATGCTGCTTTCTCAAAACCTTTTAAAATATTACGGTTTCTTAAGCATTTAAGAAATAATGAAAACATAAGGAGTTTCACTCACTTGTTTATCCATATCTCTCTAGATTTTATGCTATAAAATAAGATAACAAAATATCACACAAATTGTTGCTGACAATACACATGTATAGGACAATCTCCTTCTCTTAATAATAAATACATGTATTTTGTAATACCTTATTTATTATTCTTTACTAAGAGAGGAAGCTGTCACTGTCATTAAGTAAAGACAATGCTACTGCATTACTAAGATCAACATACAAGATCTAAAACTACTATAATGGCTCACCAATTTAAAATCATAAACATTACCTATATCTATCATAAACAAGTGATCACCCCGATCACCACACAACAATTCTAGCTATCGCCACCTCATTATAATCATATTCTAATTTATAATGTCTTAATACAATAAAATATAAGTTTTTCAATAATAGCTATAGAGTCAATAATATAAGGGAGTGAAAAAAGGATAAAGGCATATCCATTTAATACCAAGTATGATAGAAAACAAAATATCCGATATGAAACGTATGACCCCAAAATTAGCCCCACAATCGCTATCATCATTGCGCTCATTTTCCACTTACACCTATATCATTCATGATTAATATAAATCCGATTCCATAGGGTAAATCCATTGGCACACAAAACTAAATCAAGACTATTGGCATATAAGGCCGAAATCACATGTATTGGCTCACAAGGCCATCAAGTTAAGATATATATATCAAATATCATAACAATACACAAGCCTAAAATCGATATCGATAACTAAAATATTAGCTCTTCAGCTATACTCACAAAAGTTATCATCAGCATAATCAAACCAACATCACCATTGCATTTCATAATAGTATAAATCTAACTCCACATGCCAAAAATCATAGTGGCTTAATGGCCTCGATAATTTATATTACATCTAAAACTATGGTCTATGGATCTCACAACTCATGCAACAAAATACCTCCAGCCATTCGTTACTAATACAGCAATTAACATATCATTTAGTCATTTTGTCAAACACTTGGTATGCAATCGCCATGTCTTCTTACATTTTACGCAATTGTATACAACTTACTATAAAGTTTCATAATTCATTCATCTTATCATATATTACACTTTTTTTGGCAACATTCCTCATCATTACATTCATAATAAATCAACACCTATAATCACTTAGACATTTCATCGAACACTTGGTGTGTCAAGTGCTCCTAAATAATTTTTTTATAAATTTTAAGCCTAATACACCCAATATTATAATCATCCAATAACACAACTCTAGGAACAATGCGATGTTATTAATCATAATAACCATTTCAAGCTAAATAACCAAAATCAATCAACTCATAAATCAATCCATATCTTTTTCTTAAATTTATAAAAAAAACATATGTTTTATAGTGAGAACTACTCATCAGGAGTTTATCCGACCTTTACGAGGTAAAATTCTTGATTTTTGATGTCGAATTGCGGAGAAAACTAAAATTTTATCCAAGTTATAGTGGAGCTTTGGGCACTATTCTGGTGACTTTTTCGATATTATGCAATAGGCATCTGATTCCTCTCATTGACATGAATCCAATGGCGTAAGTGGTGTATCAATCCAACGTGTGTGTACGAAGTTACGGCCAAAATACTTTCTCTCTCCTTCCTCCTCTCCCCTCTCCTCTCTCCCTTGCCAAATGAATTCCTAGCAAAACGAACCCCCTATGGCCTATTTATAGGCATTAAGGGTAAGATTGTTATTTTAAGATAAATTACTCTTTGGGGGCAAAACGATCATTTCTCATCCCATTTTGCATTTCGATCTCTGTTTCGCTATCTGTCTCTATAGCAGACTTTATTTCCCACCCCAAATTCATTACCAAAATGTTTATTCCCTTTTTTGAAAGTCTTCTGCATCATCAATTTCTGTTTTCATTCGTTTTCGATCGTTTTTCATTCGATTTTTCACAAAAACAGCATAACTCTGCCATTCTCTATCTAAATTAAATGCCGTTTGCGACATTGGACTCTACACATTATAACCATCCTATCGATCTCAAAACATCTAAAAAATAAATTGGTTACAGGGGTGCTGCTTTGAAAATTGGGCCGTAATTTTGCCCGTTTAGTAGAAAAATATCATAACTCTCTCAATATTTATCCAATTCGAGCACTATTTGTGGTATGATCATCTAGATGCTACAATATTTCATACGGTACTCACTGGTGTAAGTTTTGATACTACTATAGTAACCATGTCCAAATGATCAAAATACCCCTAGCCTATTTCTATTCATTTAATGCCGCAATTAACACCTCAATTATACACTTATGCTTGTACCTTATAAATTAATTACTACACACTCATACGAGATGAATAATGTGATAATTAACACCTGAACACGTATTTTTGAACAAAACAAAAATAACTCTCATGGATAAAATGATAAAATATCTTTAAACTAACATATGGGGTATTACAGTTATGAACAAGGGCACATTCTAAATTAAAATGCATAATGGTATTATGAAAACACTTATTGATGTTAAACATGTTCTTTATTAGAAAAAGAATTTCATCTCTTTGGACATTCTAGAGATACCTGGATACAAGTATTCAATTGAAAGAAGAGTTTTGAAACTAATAAAGGTGCTCTTGTGATTATGAAAGCTTGCAAATCTAATAGTTTATATATCTTGTAGGGATCTTTAGTTATAGGTTTTGTTATAGTCTCTACATCATTTTTGTCAGATTCTAACATCGTCAAATTATGGTATATACAGTTAGGCCATATGAATGAGAAAGGTGCAACCATATTAAGCAAAAATGATCTTTTTGTCGATAAAGTACTAGGTCATTGGATTTTTGTGAATATTATATTTTCAACAAATACAAAAGAGTTAGCTTCAGTTCATCAATAGTTCATCAAAAAAAGATACTTTAGATTATATTCATTCAAATCTTTAGGAACCTTCTTATATTCCGTTTAAGAGTGGTGATAGATACATATTAACTTTCATTGATAACTATTCAAAAAAAGTTTGGGTTTTGAAGCAAAAAAATAATGTTTTCTTAACCTTCAAGCAATAAAAAGTTATGATTGAAAAATAGATAGGAAGATAGATTAAGAGGCTTAGAACAGATAATCGCTTGAAATTTTATGAAGGTGAATTCAATGAATTTTGTAAAAAGAAAGGAATTATTTAAGACACATAGTCAAGATAACATCTTAATAGAATGGTACAGAAGAACGGATAAATAGAAGCCTTTTAAAAAGAGAATTGGAGTATAAACCTAAAAAGCATATTTTTTTTAGGGTATACTTCTGAAGTAAAAGGGTATAAATTATGGTATTCAGGTTTTAAATTTTCAAAATTTATAATTAATAGAGATATTACATTCGATGAGTTGTTTATATTGTCCTTGACAAAGAAGCATTCTAATTCTTGTAATTATGTAGAAGTAAGTGGAGATAGAGATCGATAGTTTTATTCCTTTTCAATTAAGGTTCTCTATAACTTAGATAAATTTAGTAGAGACACTTGAATTTTTAGAAGATAATCTAGATGAGAAGCAATATTCCATAGCCAAAAACAAATCAAGGAAGGAGATTCGATCACCATCAAGATATACAGATTTAGTCATATATGCTTTGACAGTTGCAGAAGAAATAGATGCAATTGGTGAATCTTCTACCTACTCAAAAACAATTTCTTGTAATGATTTAGATAAATGGTTAGTTACGATAAATGAAGAAATTAAATCTCTCTATAAAAATATAATTTGGGTTCTTATTAAGCCACTTTTAGAAAATAAGACTGTTAGTTGCAATTGGCTCTTCAAGAAAAAAAGAAGGTATTCTAGGATTTGAAAATATAAGGTATTAAGTAAGATTAGTTGAAAAAGGCTACAATCAGGTATAAAGTATTGATTTTAATGATATGTTTTCACCTATTGCTTTGGTTGACACGTATGATTTGGATTTAGAATAGCTTGATTTTAAGATAGCTTTCCTACTTGGTGAACTTAAAGAACAAATTTACATGAAGCAACTTGAAGGTTTTGAAGTTGAAAGAAAGAAGACCATGTTTGCATGTTAAAAATCAATATCAAAGACAATCTCGTTGACATGTTTATGAAGCCTTTTCTAATTTACAAATTTAAGAAGTGCTTAGGTTTGATAAATGTTTGTTGATTAGTGACTTGAACCCATTAGAGCTCTAATGGAGAAGGTGGAGCAAATTTAAAACAAATTTTCTACCTCTCGTGTATGTCAGATACAAGTTAAGGTAGAGATTTGTTGAGATTGATACCTTGCATCTATCCCACATCTACTTATTTATTGAGTTAGACCCCTCCTTTTAACTATAAATAGGAGGTATGTGTGATGGGTTGTGTGTGAAAAATTGTAAAAGGTTTGTGAGAGTATTTTGAGCTCAGGTCTTTTGTAAATTAGGAATATAAGTCATTTAGGTCCTTAAAGTTAATTTAGACCTTTAGTTAAAATTTATGCTAGTTTTTATTTGTAAGTTAAGAGCACTCTTTTAAATTTTGTATTCTCCTTTGGAAAATAGTAAGATTATTTTATTCATCTTCATTCATTAACATAAGTTATATTGACTAAACCACATAAATATTAATATCTTATTATTTAATTACTTATAATAATATTTGACATATAGAATTTTTGTCCAATAATAATTATAACATAAAAGCTATCATATAATAAAATCCAACAAAACTTATATCTAGTTATTAACTTATAATTTTAGATGCATTAAAAGTATTTTTGAAAAACTAAGTATTTTAAAAAAAATAAATAAATAGTATACAAATTAAAGGTTGCTAATTGTTTTATATTATAAAATGTTTTATTATTCAACTAATTGTTTTAAGATATTATATAAATATAAACTAAATTTTTTTCCAACTTTTATGTAAACCAAAAAGTTTTCCACCATTTAAACCAATTAGCAAATGGATATAAGTCAATTTTATAATAAAAATAAAATATAAATTTTGAATTAAAAGGGTTCTTGTAGAGCTAAATGAGTGCCAAAAACCCAAATGTCATTGTAATTACAATAAATTTTGGTTGTTTTGTTATTTAAGAGTTAAAAATTCAAAAAGTGGACTCAAATAGATTAGGTTTCACAAACTAGGACTATGATGTACATCAACGTTGCTTGCCATGTTATTTCAGCCACTGTAAAGGTCTGTCTGGTTTGCCGACTAAAAATGTTTTTATTTCTGAAAAAAAGGAATTATTTTTTCTAAAAATATGCTATACTTTGTTGGTGGAATCTAAACATATTAATTCTCAAGATGGGCAATTGTAAGTCAGCCGAGTAAGATGTAAGGCGTACTGAAGGAGCAGAAAAAATTGCTGTATGGTTGATGCAGTAGACTAACTTTAAATTTATACTTAAGTTTTTTCCATTCAAGTTTAACTTGATATTTTGAACCATTGACCTTTTAAGTTACTCTAAGCCCCGAAATCATATGTGTGATGTCTTTTTGTTTTGTATATTCAGTTCAGTAGGAATAGAGTTGATGTCTTTCTCATTAAAAAATGATAATATTCTCAAACCATGGTTAATTGAGGGAATCACCTCAATACAGTTACTTGAGTGAATCATATTGGTGGTCTTGGAATCATCATTTAATAAACCCTGGGAAAATGTATTTTGAGCTTGTTTTGAAAGGTAGAGTATTTTGTAGACCACTAAAAACGATCAATTAAGTAGGGAAATAGAATAATGCATAAACTCTAGGGTATTGTTATGGATGATTCAATGATCCAGTAAAGTAAAGAATAATCGTCACCAAATCTGAAGCTGAAGGTAGAAGAAGCACAGTGTCCAGATTTCCGTTATTGTGGATGCTTTGACAAAAATACTCTCTAGCTTATATTAGTGATAGTGTTTTCATTAATGGCAAAATTGTAATCTGACAGCTGAGTTTATAACAGGATTTTCCAGAATCGTGCAGAAGCTGATCAAAGCAGCCTATATATTGCCATTATACTCTTGTATTTCGTGATGAGAGTTGTAATTTCTTCTTTGAAAAAGATACCTTGATCAATAGTGAATAGCCTGGACTCTAAGAGTTCGTCCGTGGATGTAGGTTCTCACAAAACCGAACCACGTAAAATCCTTGTTGTGAGATTTTCTTGTTTTCTTTAATTCTCTGCATATTCGCATTTCGTTCGGTGTGTGAATCTTTGTTGTGATTTCTATTCTTAGTTGTTTGTTTCTTTGAGTTTTAAGTCATTACAGGTATAAGTGAGAGGCAGGATATCTGTGATGTGGAGACAAATTCTTTGGTCAAATATAATGTTTGTTTCTGCTTTTTTTCGACGACGAACGTAAATGGCTAATATCCCATTGGATATCTGCATTTTTATTGTCTCACATCCTAGTTTTTTATTTTATGAGACATGTAGAAGTCGGTATCTCATTTTTACTCTTGAGTAGTTCGAAATTTGGTTTCAGCATTTAGAGAATTGTTTTGTTTCACTTGTAATTCACTGGGAGACCATAAATTGTTTTTATTTTTCACAAGGAGAAATTCACTTTTCTTGCATGTTCAAAAATATCATTGAACTTTGTTTTTTTTTTGGTCTGAAAGGAACCTGGATTTGCAAGTTACTAATGGAACTTTACTTTTTCAGGAAGAGAACCCCTCTCGAGAGTTCTCAATTGTGAGAACAGCTCGACAGTGCGCAATTGTGAGAACAGCAGGAAAGCTAACTCCATTTCACTTCAACAAGATTCCAGAGCTAAATGGATCTAGTGTTCCTTCAGCAAGACGTCAGAAGAAACTCAATCCAAGTCCCTGCGAATCTATTTCCGCAGAGTCATTCTGTCCTTTGAGTTATAGCCCACTCAACAAATCAGACTTGACAAGTTTAAGCAGCCTGGAGAGTTGTAAAAATTCTGATAGTTTTGGTGCTACCTTTTGTTCTAGTTGTCGATTTCAGATATTTACCAAAGATCACTCATTCATGGAGGATTTTTATTCGCTTCTACCTGAGCCACTAGTTGCCAGAGCAAACAATGGTACTAGTGATTGCAGTGGCAAATTTAGTCTGCCAAGGTGAGAATTAACATTTATAGCCAGCCATACACCTTAAATATGATGGGTGATTATGAAAGATCTCTCTTTTTCTCCCTTTCCAGTCGTGTCTGTCAGCTGTAAATGATATTGGTCATCTATGGTGGTTATATTGTTTATAAATTTACAAAACTACTTAACTAACACTACCAAACACAGTTTCTGTTTTAAAATTATCATTTTCAAAACATCTGATATTTAGATTTTTAAAAACATCATTTTGAAAATGTTACTAAAATGTATTCAAGCATCCCTAATTACCTTCCAAACTTCATAATCTTTTTCTATTTTCCTTTTTTCAGGAAGCAAATGCAAGACTGCGTGTTACTAAATGCACTCGAGCAAAGTTATTGCCTTGCCATCCCTGATTGCTTGCCTTACGATTTACATACTAGCTATTTTTATTCGAGCCAGTAGTAACACTTGCAATTAAACCATGAATTTGCTTTGTAATTTTTTTTCTACTTTTTTTGTTATAATTCTGTATTTTCTGGTTGTTATTTCTCACCCTTTTCTAATAATTTTTAATTTATGAAGATTATAACGAAAAGCTAAAATTACAATAAAAAAATATTAAAATTTATACATAGAAAAATTAAAAATTATAATAAATTATCATTCAATTTTCTATTTTAATTCTAAAATCAATAACTAAATTTCTTTTTACAATTTAAAATAAAAAACAAATAGAATTTTCAACAATAATCACTCCTCATGTGCCCAAAAAAAAACGATTTATGAAAGTTAAAATTCAAAATTTTGTTGACAACTACAATATCAATTTCTTCAACGTCGAAACATAACCGTCTCTATTATCTGCGCGTTTCAATAAACCCTAAATCCAACTCTCTTCTTACATTCTAAATAATTAACTTCTACGTGTTTTCCTCTTGGATTGTACTTGTTCTTCATTCTTCTATATACTCACCAAAATCCTTTGCAAGTCAGCTTTTCCAATTCTCCGATATTTTTCGTTTCTTTAAATGTGTCAGAACAAAGGGGTCTCAGGAGAAAGACCAAGTTGAAGAAAGCAGCAAAACCCAGTAACAGAGATGATCATCATCATGATCATAATCAATGTTTTCAATAGAAGCGCTGTTAGCTTGAATTTTAGTCATAATTTTCATACTTATTTTCCCTCATTTTAATGTGATAAATTGTGTTTTATGGATGGATTTTATTTGTTTTGTATTTTTGTGTTCTTAATCAGGTTAAGAATGCTATTTTTGATTTTTGGAGCTGAAAAGAAACAATTCCAGCAGGTCAGAAACTGACCAGAGGCGAAGTACAGCAAAAACAGAAAAATCTGGAGCTGTCTTGACACAAGCCGTGGGCACGGCTAAGGCCAAAACGCGCAAAAAAATTTTGGAAATGTAATTTCACGATTTTGACGAGCTACATCAGATTCTATCCTATTCTAGTGGTTCTAAAATTCGTCTCCTTCAAGGATAAGTGGCCAATGAAGTCTAAACAAGTTGGAACTCTTGAAGAATCAAGGGATTACAATTTACAAGAGAATAAAACACCTTTTAAAGTAGAAGACTTCAAAAATATAAAAAGAGAGACGTCCAGAATTTTATTCTACAGAAACAATCAAGGGCAGAACGTGGAGAGCAAAAAGAAGATGAAGAACAGCACCTTATTTTCCAGATTTGCATTTTCTTTATTTTCTATTATGTGCAACTAATTTATTTTTCTAGTCGAAGGATAATTTAAGGATTGGTTTATGGTTTGTGAGATCTACATTTAATTTTATAAACTTTTATTCATCTTAGTATTTGTTGCAATTCTGTGCTTCATGCTTTATTAATGTTGATTTGTGAATCAAATGGTTTCTATAGAATGATTTGACTTATAGATCATTACAGCTATCTGTCACATGACTAGGTCTAAACAATCAATATAGTTTCCGTCACATGGTTCGATCACATTATACGTCCATATAGAACTTCATATCCGTAATTGTATGATTTTCTATATAGTGGAAAAAAGATGCCATGACAAAAT
>JAVXUL010015211.1:0-12160 GCA_035590515.1 Trichilia minutiflora
ATACGACACTTGGACTCACCGGACTATACTATAACAAGACTACCTATACTTGGGTACAAAATCTAATTGAGATCATACCCTAATCTTGAAAACAAAGCAAAACCAAGAAAACTATGAATAATATAAGACTCTCCCAGTGGACTCTCCTTATACCTACCTATATACTCTTTGTCCTATGTCACACTCCAACCCATGGGTCCTACATGTGACAACCACCATAGACTTTTAGAATATATTCAATTACACAGAATACACCTCGTCAGCCTGTAAGGCATTTACAAAACCTGTTTCAAAACCAATTTTGTACCATACTTCCAAAAGAAATCCATCCCATCACCCAAACTCTGAGTCATTTCAAACAGTCCACACACACTTCAAAACACATATCAATCTATCATATGATATAATTATCAAATCAGGGAAACCATAGGGTTAACTCATTCACAATGAAATTTAAATGTGTTTACAATCCATAAAGGAATAAATAATTCAAAATACTATTAAAAATACAGATCTAGTGGACTAATTACAAATCTAAATAAGTCGATCTCGGGTTATACCTGCTGACTCCCAAAATCTGAAAGAATCACCACCACTAGCCGACAACCTAACCTGCAACTGGAGAGTGAGGGGGGTGAGCATACGAGAGTATACTCCGTAAGTGAACTGAAAACACGCATATATATATATATATATATATATATCATATGTTACTCAACCCATAGGTAGGAAAACCTATGTCAAACACAGTATAAAACAATTAAATTCTATAAAGTTCTTTTGTTTAAAAACTTCAAAACATAAATCATAAATCATTGGGCTGGCTCTCATTCTTGGAGACTACCCTGGCCCTGGGCATCCCGAGACCGTCAGTGGATTTTATATGCATATAAACCATACTATTTTATAAAAATACAATTTTTAATGCAAAAGATGGAATATACAAGGTTTTTTAGAAAATATACCAACCACTAACGTTTGCCTCGGATTAGTCACGTGGTGATATCGTGCTAATCCAACTGAGACTCACAGGTGATTAATCCATCCACTCATAAAAAAATAATAACCACCATACGACTCCCTCACCTATGAAGTCTCTACTCACCTAAGAGACCTCTATCTCCTCAAGTCATCCCTAGGCTACACCAGTAGCTACTGTGAATAAACATGCTCTTATGGCCACCATCACCAATATATAGACAAAATTGGTTCTCATGGTCGTCAATATCAACAAGTATAAAAACCTGGCCCACTGCCCATATCATTAGCATAAATAAATATAAAACCCAGCTCATCGATTGTATCAATATCATAAAATCATCATCCATATAAAATATATACATAATTCATATATACAGGAATAACAAAACATATAAAAGGTCCACTCACTACTTAGGAAGGGTATACACTCCCTAGTTTCCCTCGTTTCTCGATATGTTACGCGGATACCTCGCTCGAGTATCGTTGCCTAAACACAGGTATCCAAATATACAAATATTAATACACACTCCAAAATAAAAAGGAGACTCAATTGCGTGCAAAGCAAGTTAACTCGGGTTTTTCTAAAATCGAACAATAAGCAAAACTGGTAAACCCCCCTATTAATCGTCTAATTACCCAACCATTTCTACCACGAACCCATATTCTAGCTATACAAGTGTAATTCGGCTCGATTTCATAAATTAGACCTGTGAACCCCACACGACTATCAGAACAGTAACTCTGATTACTATTTATATTTACCCAACTTCTCAAAAACCATATTTCTAACTTCCCATGACACTCTTAACATCACTACAACCCACACAACATGCAAAACCTTAATGTATACGATAAATCTAGTAAAAAATTATACGAATACATAGTAAAATCTATACGAATAAAAGTTGTTAAAATGCAAAACAAAACATGGAGATGGGTTAAAAACGATGCTACAAACCTTGTGGTATGGTTGGTTTTCTTCAGTTTCGCTCAAACATCTTAAAACCCTAAATTTCTCCCCAAAACCCTAACTCCTCTTTTTGTTCCTGTACTTCTATCGCCAAAATGATGCTCCTAGATAGCTAGACGCGACGAATGTAGTCGATAGGCGAAAAGAAATCGAAGTTAGGACAAAATGTGACAAACTCAGAGAGAGAGAGGAAGAGAACGTGCGTGAGGAGAGGGAAGGAAGAAAGAAGAAGAAAAATCACTGAAATCTGAGCCCTGACCCCTATTTATAGAAAAAGGGTGAAATTATCATTTTGCCCTAAAGTTATACAAAGGAGAAATTTCTAGAAAGGGATAAAATTGTCATTTTACGTTGATTCAATCGAACGAATCGGGGGATTTGAATGAATAAATATAGATTTGATCGAATGAATCTGGCACTTCAAAAGTCAAAGAGCTCCCCAAAATTTCGTCTGAATGATCGAGCATTCATTCGAACGACACCATCGATTCGATCGAACAAATCTCCGTTCGATCGAACGAATTTTGACACCTCCGAAGTTAGAGAGCTCCTCCAAATTTTGTCTGAATGATCCACCGTTCGTTCTAATCATTCAAACTAATTGCCCATTCGTTCGAACGAATCTGGGATTAGGATTTTCATTCGAACGATTCAACCCATCCGTTCGAACGAATTGCATATTTTCTTCCAAACCCTTCGCTTAATTAGAAAAGATCATTAGGATCCTTGCGTCTACCCTCTCAAGCTTTAACAAGTCAACAAAATCCCAATTTCAAACACGAAACCATTCTGACAAGCCAATGATATGTATAAACGATCTAAAAACATGAACAGAGAATGTGTAAAATTATAATTATACCCTCGGGGTCTAAACACAGGGTTCACAAATCTACCCCCTTAAAAAAATTTTGTCCTCAAAATTCAATATACCTTAGTATCGAAAGAGATGGGGGTATTGACGTTGCATCTGAAGCTTGAGCTCCCAAGCCTTCTCCTCAACAGTATCGCTCTTCCATAGAGCCTTTACCATAAGAATGACTTTACTGCTCAATATTCGCTCTTGACTATCAAGGATAGTAACAAGCTGAACTTGACACTTCAAATCCTCTCTCAAATCGATAGGAGGCACACCAATAACATGAGAAGGATCATGCACATACTTCTTCAACATGGATACATGTATCTTCTGTATCTCTAATGATAGCTCCAACCTGTATACCACTAGACCAATCTTTTCAATGATTTTGAAAGGGCCAATATACCTCGGGTGAAGCTTTCCTCAATTCCAAAATCTAATTACTCCTTTCCAGGGTGAAACCTTCAGAAGCACTTGTTTACCCACATCAAACCCTAAATCTCTCCTTCTATTATCCAAGTATAATTTTTGCCTATCCTGAGCTGTCTTCAACCTATCTCGGATAATCTTCA
Source organism: Trichilia minutiflora (assembly GCA_035590515.1). Classification (NCBI taxonomy): domain Eukaryota; kingdom Viridiplantae; phylum Streptophyta; class Magnoliopsida; order Sapindales; family Meliaceae; genus Trichilia; species Trichilia minutiflora. The sequence goes on from JAVXUL010015211.1 coordinate 3,380, forward strand.
TTTTCTCAGTGGTGGTCTCAATTAGCTCAATATTGTTTAGCTTTCTCTCGCCCACTTCATTCTAGTATAGAGGTGTTCTATATTTTCTCCTATATAAAGCCTCATATGGTGCCATTCCTATGCTAGATTGATAACTGTTGTTGTAGGCGAACTCAGCCAAGGACAAATATCGATCCCAGTTTCCTTGAAACTCTAATACACCCCCTCTCAACATATCTTCTAATGTCTGCATGCTTTTTTCTGACTGTTCATCCGTCTGAGAGTGAAAACCTAAGTTGAAATACAACCTTGTACCCATAGCTTTCTGAAGACTAGACCAGAATCGAGATAAAAAATGGGGATCTCAATCTGACACAATTGTCACAGGTACACCATGCAACCTTATAACCTCTGTCACATATAGTTTTGCTAGCTTATCAACTGGATATTTAGTTCTGATGGGTAAAAAGTGTTCAGACTTGGTTAACCGATCCATAACCACCCATATTGTATCATATCTAGTTTGAGTATGTGGCAGTCCTACCATAAAGTCTATGGTGATATATTCCCATTTTCACTCTGGTATGAGTAACGGTTGAAGTGTTTCTGCTGGCTTCTGATGTTCAGCTTTAACTTGCTGACAAGTCAAACACTTGGTAGTAAATTCTGCAATGTCTTTCTTCATTACAGACCACCAATAACTCTCTTTGATGGTTCTATACATTTTTGTGCTACCAGGATGCATTGCAAAAGCTGAACAGTGAGCTTCTTCTAGGATGGCCTTTCTTAGTTCATCATCTGAGGGTACACATGCCCTACCTCTTAATGTTAGGACTCTATCCTGGGAGATATAAAAGTCTTTCAGCATTACCATTCATAATTATCTGGCAAGCTTTCATCAATTTTGGATCTTGCATCTACCTTTTTTTTATCTGATCCCGTAGAGTCGATCTCATAATAAAACTGGCTGACATCGAGCCTTTTTGATCACACTCTAATGTCACTCATAGACTCTTTAGTTCTAATAACAATGGAAAGTATGCTGACCGAATATACGTCATTGTTACTAAAGATTTTCTGCTTAAGGCATTTGCCACCACATTGGCTTTTCCTGGATGATAATCAATCATTATATCATAATCTTTGATCAACTCAAGCCATCTTCTCTATCTTAAGTTCAGCTCTTTTTGAGTGAACAAATATTTCAAACTTTGGTGATCGATAAAAATTGAACACTTCTCTTCATATAAGTAGTGTCTCCAGACTTTTAGGGCAAAAACAAACAGCTGCCAACTCCAAATCATGGGTCGGGTAATTCTTCTTATGCTTCTTAAGCTGCCTAGAAGCATAAGCAATTACCTTTCTATTTTGCATCGAAACACAATCCAGCCCATGTCTGAAGGCATCATTAAATACTACGTATCCCTCTCTAAAAATAGGTAATGTCAGTACCGGAGCTGAGGTAAGACGATTCTTCAACTCCTGAAAACTCTGCTCATATTTTTTATCCCAATTAAACTTAAAATATTTTCTCGTTAAGCGAGTTAGTGGAGCAGCTGTCAAAGAAAAACTTTCGACAAACTTCTTATAGCAGCCTGCCAATCTCAGAAAACTTTTAATCTTTGTAACATTCTTCGGTCTCTCTTACTGTATAATAGCTTCAACCTTGCGAGGATCAATAAAAATTCCTTCCTTTGAGATCACATGTCCCAAGAATACCATTTCTCGAAGCCAAAACTTACATTTCAAAAACTTAGCATACAATCTTCTCTCTTTTAACATTTGTAGTACAATCTGCAGATGTTGAGCATGCTCTTTCTTGGTCCTCGAGTAAACCAGGATATCATCGATAAAGACAATCACAAATTTATCAAGATAAAAATGGAATACCTGATTCATGAGATCCATGAATGCAGCTAAAGCATTAGTTAACCCAAACAGCATTACAAGGAACTCATAATAACCATAATATATCCGAAAAGCTGTTTTGGCAATATCACTATCCTTAATTCGAAACTGATAGTATCCTGATCTCAAATCAATCTTTGATCCCTGCAATTGATCAACAAGTCATCGATCCTGAGCAGTGGGTACTTATTCTGGATAGTGATTTGGTTCAACAATCTATACACAATCGTAATGTCTCATCCTTCTTCTTAACAAACAGCACCGGTGAACCCCAAGGTGACATGCTCGATCTGACAAAACCCTTCTCAATCAGCTCTTGAAGTTGCACCTTTAACTCCTTGAGTTTAGTTGGTGCCATACGGTAAGGTGGCATCGAAATTGGTGTAGTACCAAGAATCAAATCAACACTGAAGTCGAACTCTCGTTCGAGTGGCATTCCTAGTAACTCATCTGGAAACACGTTTGGAAACTCTCTCACTACTAGAACTTGTTCAAATCTATTCCCAGAAACAGTGGTATCTATAACATGTGCCACATACCCGTGGTACTCTTTCCTTATTAATCTCTGAGCTTCCATTGCACAAATTATACTGTTAGACAAAATATTTCGCTCACTTGAGAAAACTATCTCTGATCCTCCGGATCCTCTGAACATAACTTGCTTAGAAAAACATCCACTGTCGCTCGATGTCTGGATAACCAATCCATCCCCAGTATAGCATCAATATCCTCTATCCTTAAAAGAATCAAATCCGCTACCAACTCAACTCCGTTCACAATCACAGCACAAACTTTAAACATAGTCTTTCTCAATAGTTTATGACCCAGAGGGGTATGAACTATTATCTCTTGATCTAAGGGTGACAATAGAACACTAGCATGAGGTGCTAAAGCATTATTAACAAACGATCGATTAGAACCTGGATCTATCAATACATATGCAGGTTGGCTGAAAATTATAACCATACCGGTTACCTCATCTGGGTTGTCCTGTGCCTGCTCCTGATTAAAGGCAAAAACTTTGGTCTGAACTTTATGTTGAGTTCTCTGAGCACCACAAGATGCTGTCAAGGAACTGTCCACACCTAACCTTCTACCAATAAATACTGTAGGCTGTTCAGCTAGTGGTTATTAGTAGTGTGAGTAATGCTGGCTAGTCTGACCACCCGTCTCCACTCTGCCTAACTTAAGGCAAAACCTCCTTATGTACCATCTCTCTCCACAATGATGGCACACATAAGATTATAGACATGGGCTTACATGATACTGGCTACAATAAATACACCTATCTACACTTTGACTCTACCTCGAACCCTAAGTATGTCATTGAGCTGAGAATCTGAATCTCGAGGGTCTTTGACCTTGAGGAGAATGTGAAGAAATATTGACAAGGCTTGTAATAGAGGCACCACTGGATGAACCACTATTACGACTCTTCTTGGATAGAGAGCCAACCTGTACACTCAAATCTCTCCTCTTTTGAAACTGACTCCTCAACCTTCTCTCTCCCGCCAACTTCTCGACTCAAAGAGCCATCGAAATTATTTTCTTGTACCCTTGATTTTCTGACAGTGACATCTTTTCACGAATCTCAAAGTTTAATCCTTCCTTGAACTTGGCACACAAGCTCTCTTCACTAGCGACCTCAGGCACAAATTCAACCAACTCACTCAGTTGGGTCTCATATTCCGTCACTATCTTATCCATCTGTCTCAATCAAAGGAATTATTGCTTCTTCTGATTGCAGTGGAAGGGATTATAGTACTGGTCTCTGAATTCATGCACAAAGTTATCCCTAGTTAACTGTACAGAGGCTCTAACTTGCACATTTGCCTACCAGGTAGTTGCACTACCTTCTAACAATCTAACAACTACTTTTAACTTATCCCTGTCCTCTAGCTCCATGTCATTTAGATCACCCTCCAATTTCCTAAACCATCAGTTGGCTTCTGCTGCGTCTGAAGTACCTCTAAAAGGCACACTTCTTAATTATTAAACCTCTTTTATCAACTTGGACAACTTCAAAGACGATCCAAATCCTTTAGTAGCTTGAGCATTCCAGTATACCATAAAGGTAACCCATTGATCAGGAGTCATATTCAGAGGCATTCCCGTACCCGATTGTGGGTATTGGGACGGAAGACGTTCGTGCTGCTCGTCGGGTTCTAGTTGAGGCATATACAACGTAACCTTTTCTTCCTTATCGAGCATTACCTCTCTTTGTGATCTGCCACGACCTCATCTAGGTCACTAAGACATTCTACTGCAAAAGAGCACAAAATTTAATGCACACATATAACAAGGTGGTGATACTCCCTATGACTCAACTCACCTAGTCCACTGAAAAACTTTCAAAATTATAAATCATATGCAGAATTTTAAAACATAGTTTAAAAACCAAGTTTGGGTGTTTTCAAAATCGTTTTAAAACCAAAAGCTCTTATACCACTTTAGTTGTCACACCCCAACCTGTGGATCCCACACTTGACAACAGTCACAGACTTCTAGGATATATTCAATTACATAGAATATACCCCATTAGCCTGTAAGGCATTTATAAAACCTATTTTAAAATCAATTTCGTACTATACTTCCAAAAGAAATCCATCCCATCACCCAAACTCCGAGTCATTTCAAACAATCCTCACACACTTCAAAACACATATCAATCCATCATATGATATAATTATCAAATCAGGAAAACTGTAGGGTTAACCCATTCACAATGAAATTTAAATGTGTTTGCAATCCATAAAGGAACAAATAATTCAAAACACTGTTAAAAATACAGATCCAGTAGACTAATTACAAATCTAAGTGAGTCTATCTTGGGTTATACCTGCTGACTCTCAAAATCTGGAAAAATCACCACTACTAGTCGATAACCTAACCTACAACTAGAGAGTGAGGGGAGTGAGTATACGAGAGTATACTCCATTAGTGAACTAAAAATGGCATATATGTATCTCACATGTTACTCAATCTATAGGTAGGAAAACCTATGTCAAACACAGTATAAAACATTTAAATTCTATAAAGTTCTTTTGTTTAAAAACTTCAAAACATAAATTATAAATCATTGGGTTGGCTCTCATTCTCGAAGACTACCCTGGCCCTAGGCGTCCCAAGACTGTTAGTGGGTTTTATATGTAGATAAACCATACTATTTTATAAAAATACAATTTTTAATGCGAAAGATAAAATATGCAAGGTTTTTCAGAAAATATGCCCACCGCTAATATTTACCTCGGATTAGTCACCTGGTGAGACTATGCTAATCCAACTAAGACTCACAGGTGATCAGTCCATCCACTCATAAAAAAATAATAACCATCATATGAATCCCTCACCTATAAAATCTCCACTTACCTGGGCGACCTCTATCTCCTCGAGCCGTCCCTAGGCTACACCAGTAGCTACTGTGAACAAACAGGCCCTCATGGCCACCATCACCAATATATAAATAAAACCGACTCTCATGGCCATCAATATCAACAAGTATAAAAACCTGGCCCATGGCCATATCATCCATATATACAAATCAGATAGAAAACCTAGCCTACTGGCCATATCATCAGCATAAACAACTATAAACAACTATAAAACCTGGCTCATTGGCCATATCAATATCATAAAATCATCATCCATATAAAACATATGCATAATTCATATATACAGGAGTAATAAAACATATAAAAGGTCCACTCACTATACCCTCCCTAGTTTTCCTTGTTTATCAGAGTGTCACGTGGATACCTCGCTTGAGTCTTGTTCCTAAACACAGGTATCCAAATGTACAAATATCAATACACACTCCAAAATAAAAAAGAAACTCAATTACGTGCAATGCAAGTTAACCTGGGTTTTTCTAAAATCGAACAATAAGCAAAATCGATTAAAACCCCCAGTTGACCGTCTAATTATCCAACCTTTTCTATCACGAACCTATATTACAGCTATACAAGCGTAGTTCGGCTTGATTTTGTAAATTAGACCTGCAGACCCCACACGCCTACCAAAATAGTAACTCTAGTTATTGTTCATATTTACCTAACTTCTTAAAAACCATATTTCTAACTTCCTATAACACTCCCGACTTTACTACAACCCAAACAACATGCAAAATCTAAATATATGCGATAAATCTAGCCAAAAAAATATGAATGTATAGTAAAATACATACGAATAAAAGTTGTTAAAATGCAAAATAAAACATGGAGATAGGTTAGAAATGATTCTACGAATCTCGTGGTATGGTTGTTGTTTTTTTGTTTCGCTTGACTGTCGGAAACCCCAAATTTCTCCCGGAAACCCTAACTTCTCTTTTCATTCTTCATACTACTATCGCCAAAATGATATTCCCGGGCATTTAGACGCGATGAATGTAATTGATAGGCAGAGAGAAATCGAAGTTTGGATAAAATGTGGCGAACTCAAACAGAGAGGGAGAGAACGTGCGTGAGGAGAGGGAAGGAAAAAAGAAGAGGAAAAATCACTGAAATCTGAGCCCTGGCCCCCTATTTATAGAAAAAGGATGAATTTACCATTTTATCCTCGAGTTATACAAAGGAGAATTTTCTGAAAAGGGGAAAAACTATCATTTTGCGTCAATTCTATCGAAAGAATTAGGGGATTGTATCGAATGAATAGGAATTCGATCGAATGAATCTGACACTTCGAAAGTCAGAGAGCTCCCCAAAATTTTGTCCAAACGATCGAGCATTCATTTGAACGACACCATCGATTTGATCGAATGAATCTCCATTGAATTGAACGAATTTTGGCACCTCCGAAGTCAGAGAGCTCCTCCAAATTTTGTTTGAATAATCTGCCATTCGTTCGAACGATTCAACCTATCCGTTCGAACGAATTGCACATTTTCTCCTAAATCCTTTTCTTAATTAGAAAACATCATTAAGGTCCCTAAGTCTACACTCTCAAGCTCTAACAAGTCAGCAAAATCCCAATTTTAAACCCAAAACTATGCTGACAAGACAACGATATGCATAAAGGATGCAAATACATGAACAGGAAATGTGTGAAATTATAATTATACCCTCTAGGTCTAAACATGGGGCTCACATCCTAACTAACATATTACAACTCAAAAACTCGTGAAACGAAAGCTGAATCTCTCATGGATGAAGAGTACCTAAAATTACAAAACTACTCTAAACAAAAATCTAACACATAAAGGAGTAAAATGAACTTACCAATGGGTCGATAGAAGCCTGTAGTCATCAAATATAGCGTTGATTACTTAAGAACTAGAGCTAGACTTCAAACACTAATTTCTCTCTATTGCATTCTTGGCCCCAAAGCTGAAATGAAGTTGCTAGGATGTAGAGGAGATGGTAGAGTGATGGATTTTAGTGAGCAAACATTGTTTGATTGGTTAGAAAGCAAGAAATCGAGGATAAGAAACCTGTAGAGAGGAAGAGGAGAGAAATGAGAGAGAATGAGAGAGAAAGGAGAGAAGAAAAATGAATTCTGATCACTATTTACCCATATTTATAATATAGGTGTAAAATTACTAAAATACCCTTAAAGTCTATGAAGGAAGAAATTTTTAGAAGGGGTAATTTTGATCATTTCACTTGATTTTTGGGCGATTCAGTTGAACGAATCGACTAGTTTATTTGACTAAACTCTGCGATAACTCCCTAAAAAATCTTACCGTAAATTCGTTCGATCGAACCTCATATTCGTTTGATCAAAATCTTTCCTGGCTCCCTGGAATTTCTGGTCCTCAAATTCGTTCGAATGAACTTCTCCTTCATTCAATTGAATGCATTTTGTTCGAACGAATCCAAGCATTTGTTCAGTCGAATGCTCCCTGCCTCTACTTCTTACAATGGTCGAACTCTCGATCACTTTTTGACATCCATTTCTATTCCTTTCTCTTTCTAATCCCTTTCAAAACCTTATGCAAAACCTTAAAATATTATTAATTCATCCAAACCAAGACATACATTTATGAAAAGATGAAAACAACCTTACTAAAAAATACAGGGTCTCATACATTTTATGCTTTTACTGATTTAAAAATAAATTTTTGATAAGTGTAAGTAAATATTTTATCAATGCTATTATTTTTACGAATATTATTTTAGTTTTATGTATACTTGTTTTACATGAGTAATGGTTAGCGACTAAGTTTTGAGATGTTTGTATTTTGATGACATATTTTGATGATAATATTTGTTGATAAAACGGTTGGCAGGTCAAGTTTTATATTTATTATATGATGTTATGGCTAGTGGGCCAAGTTTATATTTGTTATGAGCTGATACGGCCAGTGGACCATGTTTTATGATTGTTGTGTGATGATAGGCCAGTGAGCTAGATTTCATATCTTGGATATTGGTGATAATGGTCATAAGAGCTGGGTTATTTTCTATAGCTACAGAGTGGTAGCCTGAGAGAGAGTTCACTGGGATGTGGACCCCTAGGTGAGTGTTATATGTGGTAGCCTAGGGACGGTCTAGGAGAGAAGTTGCCTAGGTGAGTAGAGGCTACACAAGTGGGACTGTTATATAATGATTGTGATGTTGTGATAGAGAAGTGATTCATTCACCTGTAAGTCTCGTCGAGTCAGTCACATATGTCACCCTATGGCTGCTTGAGGCAAACATCAATGGTGGGCATGTTTTTCTGAAAAATCATGTATGTTTTATTTCTTACATATAAAACTAATTTTTATAAACTAGCATGTTTTATCTGCATATAAAGCCCACTGACAGTCTCGGGATAACTAGGGCCATGGTAATCGCTGGGAATGGGAGCCAGTCCAATGACTTTTATAATATGATTTGGAGTTTTCAAACTAAAAGAATTTCTTTGAATTCAAATGTTTTATTTTGTGTTCAAGATATATTTTCTTACCTCTTGACT
>JAVXUL010015263.1:0-12157 GCA_035590515.1 Trichilia minutiflora
ATAAAGGAAGCAGCTAATGTATGTAAATAAAGAACAATTTCTTTTATTAATAAATATAAAGTTTATACAAGATCAAAGCCCTAAAATCGACAACACGAATGGTTTCTTGGGCATATACACTAACAGTTACACACATAAGCCAATAGATGTTTACAAAGGTTATAATGTTTTCGTATTGATGAAAGTAAAATATTATCTGAGAATTGATTGGATGATATTTTAAATTCTTTAAAGTAAAGAATAATTTTCTCGAAAATGACGCGCTAGCACCGGTACATTTGAGAAATATTTCAATGATTTTAATATATCATTAATAAGATTTATTGATATATGAAAACTTAAAAAATATATTTACATATCAAGGATTTAATAAATAAAGTCATTTATTTATTATTAATTAAATAATTATTATTTAATTAAAATAAATTCTTGAATGACAAATAGCATAATATGATTTTGCCAAATGTGAAATTTTTCTTAAATCTTAATTAATCAAATGTATGATTTAGATTAAGTATTTAATTTGATTAAAGAATTGATAAAAGGAAAATTTATAATAATATGTAAATATATAAAATATATATATATGTGTGTGTGTGTGTGTGTGTGTGTGTGATGTATATATACATACACATTAATATCTCTCATTCTTTCTTTATTATTAATTAATTAATATATATATATATATTAAAATGATTAATATATATTATTAATTATATATTGATTAATGGAATTAAAATTATTTTTTTTCAAACCCTAGCCTATGATAATGTTATATGTGTATAGCTATATGTTTAATTATTCATTTTTGCTTATTTAATGAAAAAAACAACCAATGACAAAGTGTATAAGTGCATTACACGTGGGAACTATTTTGGAATTGGATTGGAATTCAAATTTTGCAGTCATTCTTCTTCTTTTTCATGCTTGGCTATGGGGGGAAAAAGAGAAAAAAGGGTTTTAAGGTTTTTCCTTTATTTTCCATAAAAACCATAGGAAAAGAAAGAGGAAAAGAAAGATGGAAATTCGAAAAAGGTTTTCTTGAATTTCTTGTCTTTCTAGCATATGTGTATGTTGGTTTTCTAAGTGTAGAAAACCATGAAATAGCTTAATGTAGCTATATGAATGTCTATGTTTTCATAAGGTTCTATTGAAACCTTTGTAAGCATATTGGTGTGTGCAAGCTTTGGAGGCAAGTGGGAGACTATTTACTACATTCCAAGCCAAGCCCTAAAGGTAAAAATGTTGCCTTATTTGATTAACATGTTTAATTATATAGAAAAATAAAAAGTGTGTATAAGTTTACCGATGGATGATCCTAGGATGTTAAACATGCCTTAGCAACTTTCAAATGGTATCAAAGCCTAGGTTTTTGGTTGTTATGTATGCTTTGATATTAGAAGACGTTGATGTGTTCGTATAGGATTGATTGGTGGCATGGTTGGTTGTGGTTTTGTTGGTTTAGGTAGTGGAATTCTATGTTGTTATAAGGATAGTAATATGGATTATATTAATTGATTGACAAATTTGATTTATGGATTAATATGTAATAAGCATATTAAGTGTATTAATGTTGATTAATATATGTTAATATGTGTTTGTGTCTTAGAAATGTGTTTTGACACATTTGGCATATTGAATTTGAATGAAAAATAAAATGCGTGCAATATGTCTATAATGAGAAATGTTTGAACATTTTGTATTTGATTTTGTTTAAATTGAATTTTCATGTTTATGGACAAGTTTAAATGTGTTTGACATGTTACAAGAAGTGTTGGATAAATTTTAGAAGTGTTTTGTTTTTTGAAAACTTGAAAAAATTGGAAATTGGTGTAAAAAGGGCAGAAAACAGGGTGCAGAGGGCCCTATCTGGCGAGCGCGACGCGCATGTATGATAAGCGCTAGCCTGCCTGCTAGTAGACTGGAGCGTGGGGCACAAGCAGCCCATGCGTGAGGCACAGGCCGGGCGCCACCTACACTCATCTGTGCCCATTATGACTACCCTCATAAAATTTTATCACAAAATGATTTTCAGCCTCCCAAACACATCTCAACTTGATTTTTTAAGTGAAACTAATCCTAAATTATCGAGTTTGTTTATATTTTTTATAATTCGAGTCAAAACCACCAAATCTTGATGAGGGGTATTTTGGTAATTTATCCTATAGGAACCTAAATGCAAGTTTTGAAAAGTTTAAAAATTCTTCCTATAATTATTAATAATTGTTATTAATATATATCGAAGCCACGCGCCTCAAAAATAACTAATTTGATTAGTGTTTTCTGTTATCAAAAATTTAATTTTTGAAATTTTAATTTTCGGACTCGGACTTACTCTAATTGAACAGAAAGGTTACTTTAGATTAAAATTAAATAGAATTAATAGAATTCTAGTGGGAGTAATTTTATGAATATATGTCAACATACAATATAAGGAATTAATCGTTAATTCATTTGTTACATAATAAATTAATTATTAATTTATTAAAAATGATTTGATCATTTTATGATAAATTTGGATTTAAATTGGATAACTTTTAATTGTTAAATGATATAGAATTTAAACCCTATTATTAAATAAAATGAGACCAAAATAAAATCTTCCTTAATAAAATATTAAGCTCAAACCTTCCAATCCAGTCAATAGGTTATAGTCATTTTAATAGGGAAACCCAATAACTGTCAAGTAAAGGCCCTCACAGGGTGTCGTAATTTATTTGACCTGTTTCTTTATAGGGTGTGTTGGATTTCTAATAACTGTCAGGTGAGGGGTCTGATTACTTTTTTATTTATGAAAGCGTAATGGGTCTAACCTAACTAGGTTGAGACACCAATAATTGTCAGGTGAGGTATTGAGATCTAGAGGTTGATTGATCATATCTTGTAATACGTCACAAACAAAAATGTGTTTTTGACTTATTGAGTTTATTTTACCTATAACTTTTAGGTGAGATTTTGTTAGCTAGATAAGAACTTGATCATCCACTAAAACATGTAATACAATTTTGATTGTATTAATCGAGTGAGTATTATTTGAAACAAAGTAGTAGGAACTATATTTGGTTTAAAATCCAAAATTGAATAGATTGATATATATAAGCAGATACATTTTAATGTATTTGCTTTTCTTAGATCTATATTCTTTGAAATTGATGAAGTGATATCCATTTGATGGATTCCATTCCATCACTAAAAGCCTCGATAATCATAAAATTATTGGACTTAATTTTAGAGATTGATAAAGGAATCACAAAATTATTCTGGATTTTGAATAGCTAGGCTATGTGAGTAGCTAAAAAATACCTCAAAACCCTTTTTGATGATGTTTTATCAGAAGAGAGAGACCTTCCAGAAATGGGTGGATAATAATCTTACAGTAAGATTATACATGGTGGCATCGATGATTGTTAACTTATAAACACAACATGAATATATAGAATATGTCTTAGAAATTTATCTCTCTTTCTGGAGATATTTAAGGAGTAACACCGGAGTCCCATCTTATGAAGATAATTGACCTAATAGAGCAGTTTTATGCCTTTGGATTTTTCATGGACTTCGCACTATCGACAGATTTGATCCTTCTGTAGCTTCCACCTATATTCGACCAGTTTGTTACTAATTATTATTTGAACAAGCTAGAGCATTCTTTTTCTAAATTGATGAAAGAAATGTATTTATGTTATAAGAGAGTTATAAAATCAAAAGAAAAGTGTAAGGGAAAAGGTGAATAGGTTGTCAGAAATCAAGTCAATGATGAGTGTCATCATTGCAAGAAGTTCAGTCATTAGAGGAGGAATTATCCTCTATACCTAATGAGACTGAGATAGAAGAAAGCAGTAACACTAAAGATGGCGAATGGAGCAATTATTGCTACCACATATTCAAGAAACCTATAAACTTGTTTTAATATCAGGTTATGCTTTTATATTGTACCAAACTATATATTTTGATACAACTAATAAAACATTTTATCCATCGGTTAAATATGTAAACTAGGTTACATTTTTAATTTTGATGGATGTAAATGTTGAATTTACTTGAGAAATAAATTAATTAGCGCTGGTTTGAATATAAATGATTTGTATGATTTTCAGACAAATAAGATTAACATGACTAATAATGTTAATAAGAAGAGATATAGAAATAATATTAATTTAAGATTAATTTGGCATCACCGATTAGGTCATGTTAGAGAATAACAGATTCATAAAATGAGTGTAGATGGACTTACACGTCCATTGGGTTCTAAACCTTACCCAACTTGTGAATCCTGTCTTCAAGGTAAAATAATCAAATTATCCTTTACTGGTAAAGGAAAAGAGCCAATGAAATTCTTGAATGAATATATACTAATGTACGTGGTCCATTTAGTAAAATGTCTAGAAGAAGTTTCTTATACTTCATAACCTTTACTGATGGTTTTTTACGGTATGGTTATGTGTACTTATTGAAGTACAAATTTGAATTATTTAAAAGGTTTAAACAATTCAAAGCTAACGTAGAGAAAAAATAGGAAAGAGTATTAAAAATATATAATCTGATCATAATGATGAATACTTGAGTATTGAATTTCTAGATTATCTTAAGATAAATAGTATAATATCTCAGTTGACTCATCCTTATACACCACAGCATAATAGTGTATCAAAAAGGAGAAATCGCACTTTACTTGATATGGTGCAATCTATAATGGGCTTTACTGATTTACCTTGATATCTTTAGGATTATACCCTAAATACTACCAAGTACATCTTGAGCAGGACTCTATCCAAGCTATTCCTAAGATACTATACGAGATATGGCATGGGAAGTTACCAAACTTCAATCAAATAAAGCATTGGGCCTGTCCAGCTTATATTAAAATTATTAAACCCGAGTAGCTGGACGTGAAGTTTGGAAAAGATCAATTCATTGGATATCCTGAAGAGAGTGTAAGATATTATTTCTACTCTCATGATGATCGAAGAGTTTCGATCAGTAGACACACACAGTTTCTCAAGAATTAGTTCATTGAGGAAGATGGTGTAGGTAGAATGATCAAGCTTTCAAAAGAGTTTAAAGAGCTTAATGATGATCAGCTTAAGTTAGATGAACCTATTGATGCAAATGAACTTGTTCATATAGATAAACCTATTCCTTTCAATCCTCAACCTTTTGTAGACTAACCTATTTATAGATTGACTAGGATATCACATTCTTAGTAAAGATACTTCTTCCTATCTAATACTAATTTTGACTTATTTTTTATAGGAGAAGATGAGTAAAAGAAAGATCTTAGAACTATAAAGAGGTAATATTAGATATCGAGTCTAGAATATGAATTGAGGCTATAAAATTCGAATTGGATTCTATTTTTACTAATCTAGTGTGGTCACTTGTTAATCCACTAGAGGAAATTGTTCCTATTAGTAGTAAATAGATTAAAGTAATCTACCAGATTATTGTACATACGATTCGTTGATGCAATCAAATCATTTGATTGCATTAAGAATATTGATGAACCTTTTATCTATAAAAAGGAGAATAAATAAGCCATGACATACTACTAAAAGGAAATGACGTGGTAATGTTAACTGAGACTAAGTTGTCATTGTCTAAAGTGTTCTCCATAAAAGATCTGAGAGTAATGATGTATTTTTAGGTATTCGTCTCAATATAGATAGAGTAAAATAAATAATAGGTTTATCTCAGAAAAGGTACATAGAAATATACTAAAGAGGTTCGGTATAGATGACTCATAGAAGGGTTTATTACCCAACAGGCATAGTATTAATCTTTCAAATGAAATGGAACCCAAAGTTGAAATTTAAGAAAGAGCATAAAAAGAGGATTCCATATGCTTCGGTAATAGGTAGTCTTATTTAATAAAACTTGATATAGTGCAGACTATGAGTATAACGTATAACGTATAGATATCAGAAAAATTTTGGAGAATAACATTAGACAATGGTCAAAAGAATCTTTGAGTACTTGTGAAGAACTAAGGATTTAGGGCTGATCTATAGTAAAGGTTAGTTAAGGATCGAGGGTTATACAAATTCTGACTTTTGGTCAGATGTAGATGTTAGTATATGCCTAAGAAACCATTCGTGTTGTCAGTTTCAAGGCTATTGATCTTGTATAAACCTTTTATGTGTTAATAAAAGAAGTAGTTCTTTATTTACATACATTTGCTGCTTCCTTTATTTTTCATGCAAATGAATAATGAATGTATGTAAATTGTCCACATAATTTTATTTAATTGTTAAACAAATTATCAAATCATTCCCTATATACGTGGTGTTGATTGAGCAATCATATCACATAGTAGGCATACTAGATGTCACATAAAGATATTATATGATAATATTTGTAGACTCACAATATGTTTATTGTTATAAGTACATTAGTGCGGATTCATAGTTGATTAATTATTTATTGAACGGGATCGAATATCGATGAATCATATGGTATGTATATAGTCAATGATTTGTCGATAGATTATATAGTGTACGATGTAATCTTTTTACCTGAGACATTTAGAATTGAACTCTGTATGAATGGGTATATTTTATATGGTGTATAAGTGTAGGGCTAATCATGCTCTGTACAAGAAGCCGGTTTGGGTATGCTTTGTTCATATATATGTTTGATTGACAGTTAAGATGAGATCCGTTGGCTTGACACTTTGGATTGAGAATTTTTGTTACCTCTATTCGAGTTAAGTTTTTAATCGAATGTCGATATGATGTCTTAATTATAAGTATGTAGCCACAGCATAATATTGACATATGATCGACAATTTGAAGGTGTATCAAGATTAGGGTTTTGACAGTCCATGAACCCTTTCTCGATCAGGATACGACGACGGAAGGATATTACTCACACATTACGTGTAATAAAGGAAAAGTTTGATGAAGATACTTCTTCATCGTGACTTAGGAACTATAGCACATTGTTAGATACTAACCATAATCGTTGAGCAATAGAAATGTTCGGAGTCAAAATATTCGGCATATGTTCATAACTAAGTCACGATCATGATCCACCAAGATCCACTAATATTCTTTCATCTAAGAGAGAGATAAAATATTATCGGGAGAGAGCTAGCACCTGATAATAATATTGAAAAAGTCAAAACCAATACACATAATGGTTATATGTATTAAATATTCTTTAAAGTGTTAAAGAAATGATATATTGATATCATAAGATTATCTAATGTAAATAACTTTTCAAATTTGATAATAATGATTATCAAATATGTTAGAATGTGATTTTAAGACAAAACAATGAAAACTAAGTTAAATAGTTTAATTTAGTGTAAAATGATCATTTGCCCGTATGTGATATATGTGTGTAATTTAGTGTAAATTATACATTTAAATTTGGTAATTGTGATTATCAAATATAGTAAAATATGATTTTCATATAAAATGATAAAATCTAAATTAAAGTGTTTAATTTAGATAGAAAAGATCATTTTACCTTTATGTGTAAATGTGACCAAGGGTATTATAGTAACTGTCTCATATTTATGTATTTTATGAAAATGCATTAGCTTAACTAATTTGTTAATTCATTTGACAATTATCTAATTGTTTTAATTGTTAAATAATTAGATAAATATTAAAAATGTTAATAGTTACCATTTTGACACTTCAAAGAATTTGATTTATCCATGTGTTTTCCATTTTATCAAATGCCCATTGGTTCATCACACATCATGGTCGCATCCATGTAAAATGATTTTGTTTGTATCACATTATAAGCCAATTAAATAATATATTTGTTGGATAAATATGCATTTATTTAATTAGAAATGATATGAAAAATATATAAGGATATTTTTCATTTTCTATTTGAATTTAATTGAAAATGAAAGCAAAATTCTCTCTCTCTCCCTTGTATATGGTTCGGCCGTGGTGGAGGAAATTGGGAGAAGGTGCAAAGTGAAGTCCTAGTTGGCAGAATCCAAGAGGGGGGTGAATTAGATATTTTAAAATTTTGATTTGAACAAAAATTATGAATTCAAAGAAATGAATGCAAATGATAACTATGTGCGTAAAAATTAAATGGACACAGTGAAATTTTTATAGTGGTTCGACAACACGTCTACGTCCATGCTTCTCGAATTAATCCACTCATACCGAGGATCACTACTTCTTTGTTTTCACAGGTCAAGAGTAACCCAAGTACAACTCCTTCTTTCTTGACGGGTGAAGTGTAGCCTAAAATAAATCTTTCTTAACAAACGGGTGAAGAAGAACCCAAGATTAATTCACTAAGAATTAATTGCAAGACTGTCTAAAAGAGCATATAAACAAGAAGCTCACTCTCTCTCACTAAAATTAATTACAGAGAATAAAATAGAGAGAACAAAATAAAAATTACAGAGAATTTTTGAAGCTTGATCAGATTGTTCTTAATGCTCTTTAACAACTATTTTGTCTTCAAAATTCATTGTTTATATATCTACAATCAATTCTTCTCAACGATCATCTTTTCCTTCATTAATGGCAGTATTAAATGCTTTTAAAACTAGCCGTTATAACTTGATTTCTACAAAGGTATCGATACATTTAAGAGTTATAGCTTGAAGGTATCGATACGTTCTAATTTCGTATCGGAACCCTTTGACATGAAGGAGATGATGTCCGTCATGAAGGTGCTTGATTCTATCCTCAAGGTGTCGATACGTTTGATGAAATTCTAAGGGTATCGATACGTTTGTGAGGAGGGTGCTTGATCAAGGCTTAAGGTATTGATACGTTTGATCAGCCTTTCCAAGGTATCGATACATTTGATGAAAGGTTCCGAAACGTTTGAGCGCCTGCCAAAAGTTGTCGATACGTTTAAAGCAAGGTTTCGAAACTCGAACTTGTTTTTGGCACTGTGACTTAAACGTGTCGATACGTTTGTGTCTTGGTGAGCTTTTCTTGACGTTTTCTTCACATTTTTCTCACCTTTAAAAACATATACACTTTCCAAAGAATAAGTGACTTATATATGTTCATTTTATCAAATAAATTCATTCTAATTTTCACATATATGCATTTTGTTACTTGTTATTCATTTTGGCATATCAAAAACAATATAAATCAGAAATTTAATCATACCATTTAATCATTAAAAATACTTCAAAGCTATCAATCTCCCCCTTTTTTGATGATGACAAAATAAATGCATAATTCTCCCCTTTTTTGGTAATAATCAAAGAAACGAAAGTGTAAAAAAAATGATAAGGATGAATTGACATTGTTGGAATTCTCCTCCTTTTTGAATTTTCAATTATGGTCCAAACAGAGATAAGGATAAGGAAAGATCCAATAACATATAAAAAGACAATATCATCCAAAGAATAAAATATCATATCATTAAAAATAATCATGAATACAAACAATTAGCAAAAACACAGAAAGTATCAAAAATACATAAAAAAGCTAGTCTGAGTCAGAAATGTCCTCAGGGCATGAGGAAGAGCCGGTCGCAAATGGAGTCGAAGAGGGAGGACAAACTCCTGACGATTAAGGTCGAGTGCGAGGAGGCGTAGGCTAAAACGGATGAAAGAATGAGTGCAAAGGAGGCTGTCGAGCCGTAGAAGACATAGGAAACCCATGAGCAAAGCCAGGGGCAGCTGCGACTGATCCTCGTAGCCAACCAATCTCACCCACAAGTTTTTCTTCCAAGTCATCCACTCTCTGCTGCATCATCATGTCATGACCGAATAATTCGATCTTGACCTTGTCAACAATCGTCCCCATGGTGTGCATGACAGAGAAAGCCTCATTCATTCGAGCATCCATCTTTTGCACTGTCATCATGACCGTGGACTCAAGTGTGGTGAAGCTCTCCAGAAGCTGATTGATTTTGTACTCGAGAGAGGTGGCAGGGAGAGCCAAGGGCAATGCTATGAGAGGTTGAGTCGATGTGGATGGACCAGGCGCTATAGAAGGTGAAGGGACAGGTATGGCCTGTGGCTGAGGAGGTGGTGAAGGAACAAGAGGCGGAGGCGTCTGCTGTTGCTGCTGCGATGGTACTGTCTCCTCAGGCTACTGCTCACCCTGAGCACCTGCTGGACCCACATCCTCTACCCGAATATGAGGGCCACCTGCAACCTTCGGCACTCAAAGGCCGGGATAAGTCTGCTCATATCCTATCTTGCGTAATATGGTCTCGCTCAACATGCTGGATGGAGGTGGCTTCTATCGATCAACGTCCTCAAGGACCTCTAGAGCAATTCTCTAAATCAGCTGAGAATGGGAAACCCGTAGTGCAAGTTATACCTCTGAGTCGCACCTCGGACGATACTGGTAATCATCCAGTATGTAAGGTTGGGTCTCTGATAGGTGATGATGCGCTCCATCCACCACATGTCCTCGACTGTCATCTCTACGAACTTGCCCCAGCGGACATTCAGGTTGTGGTAGACGATTAGATGTAGGATCCTCTCATGAAGCTTCAGTTTCAAAGGCTTGTTTTCCACAGCCTGTAATCCTG
Source organism: Trichilia minutiflora (assembly GCA_035590515.1). Classification (NCBI taxonomy): domain Eukaryota; kingdom Viridiplantae; phylum Streptophyta; class Magnoliopsida; order Sapindales; family Meliaceae; genus Trichilia; species Trichilia minutiflora. The sequence continues at coordinate 10,483 of JAVXUL010015263.1, forward strand.
AGTTTTGAAAAATTGTCCTACATACCGCCAAAGGGTTGAACGTGGAGGGAATGTAATGGTCTTCACCCGGAAGCAGTTTGAACTGCTCACACATGAACTCCTCATCTACAACAAACTTCACACCTCTGATCCAAGTTCGGAATTTTGTCACCATATTTCTCCCTGTCTTCAGGTCCTTCATATCCAGATTCGAATAAAATAATCAAACCAGTTTGGGATAAAACTCCCCCTTAATGCTCAAGAAGGGTACCCAACTAAATCTCTCTATTTGTTCAAAATACGAAAAATGCATTGCCCCGAGAAGAGATAAGTCGATTACCCATCCTGGCACGACAATACGGGTGGTGAACATTGTGAAAAACCTCTCTTGTTTATCAGCGGTACTGAAAACCCATGGGTTTGGTTCGTTCGGTATAACGGCGGTAAAGGAAGAGGCGGGAGCCTTCCTCTTTCTTCGCTTGGCTTGTGCGGGAACCTTTATACAATGAGGCATCGTGATTTTGATAGAGAGAGGAGAGGCTCACGAACAGTTTGAAATAGAGAGAGAGAGGTGGGACAGCTAAATCGTTTAAGGGAGAGAGATAAGGATGAGTTGACAGAGAGAGAGTGATGAGTTTAAAAACAGGTGGAGAGTGATGGTTACACAAGAACGTGGGAAAATGGAGAGAGTGATGATGGTTTTTAAGAGAGAAAATGGGTGAAATTTGAATTTGAAAAGGTGGAAGACGAAGAGTTGGCGATTTTGAATGTGCCCTAGGTCAAAACGACGTAGTTTTGGGCAAACGTGTTGATACGATTGGAAACGTATCAATATGTTTTGACGTTGTATTCGTGACCTCGTCACAAGGGTATTGATACACTTGAGAGTAAGCTCAAACGTGTCGATACGTTCGTACGTAAGAGCGTAAAATCTTCGTCTCGAAGGTGTTGATACCTTGTTCAAAGGTAACGATACGTTGTTCATAAATCTAGCACCTTTTAAACATGTCAGAATGCCAAATGATAACGTGTCGATACTCGAGATGGGGTATCGATACGTTGGAGCAAAATCATCAAGCACGTTTGAGAATGACTCAAACGTGTCGATACATTCAAGGAAATGTGTCGATACTCGGGAAGAGGTATCGATACATTAGGTCAAAATGATCAAGCATGTTTGAGAAAAACCCAAACGTGTCAAAATGATTTGGATAAATCATCAAGCACGTTGAGAACACAAGGGAACATGTTGAAGCATACATGAAAAATTTTAATACACAAACAAATTTAACCAACATAACTTGGATATTTTCAAGTAATTCATGCTCACAAACATGTATTTCATAAAATCATATTATTTAACAAATATTATCAAGCTATAAAATGATCAATCAATGTTCATCATACCAAGATTATTTCTCAAGTAACAGAACTGAGTTTTATCCAATGGTTTTATAAATATATCTGCTAATTGATTCTCGGTATTAACATATTCAATGTATACATCATTCTTTTGAACATGATCTCAAATAAAATGATGACGAATCTTAATATGCTTAGTGCGAGAATGATGTACGAGATTCTTAGTGAGATTAATAGCACTAGTGTTATCACACATAATGGGTATGTTATCAAAATGCAATCCATAATCTAATAGTTGATGCTTTATCCACAAGAGTTGTGCACAACAACTGCT
>JAVXUL010015274.1:0-12157 GCA_035590515.1 Trichilia minutiflora
TATCATACTCTACAACCCGTGAATTCTCACCATACATCTCATGTAATGATCTTTGTATCTCATACACAGAGGTGATACTCTCATAACGGGTTTGTAACTCCCGATTCATAGATGCCAGCATATAAAGTCTCACTCTATGATTGTCCAAATACCATTTATTATAGGGATCCTTATCTTCCTGAGGAGCATCCTCCTCACAAGACATAGGCATCTCATCACCCAAAATATAATCGATAACTTTATAATCTAAAGTCAATTTTATTTAAAGAACTCCTGAATTTCATTGAGTAGCTCTGAAAGAGTGCGCTCAAGTTTACTCATATTATAATTTGTTATGAAATTTTTATAAATGGGCGGGAATTATTGGAGAATCAGATTCACCTTCAAATTATGGGTCATTATAGTACCCAAAATATCTAACTGCCCGATGATATTTATTATCTTAATGATATGATCATTGGGTGGGACTCCCTCCCTTAATCTTACACCAAACAGGGTCTCAAACATATCATACTCTACAACCCGTGAATTCTCACCATACATTTCATGTAATGATCTTTCTATCTCATACACAGAGGTGATACTCTCATAACGGGTTTGTAACTCCCGATTCATAGATGCCAATATGTAGAGTCTTACTCGATGATTGTTCGAATGCTATTTATTATAGGCATCCTTATCTTTCGAGGAGCATCCTCCTCATAAGATATAGGCATCTCATCACCCAAAACATAATTGATATCTTCATAATCTAAAACAAATTTTAGATTACGAAGCCAATCCTTAAAATTTGGTCCGGATAACTAATTTGTATCTAGGATACAGGAGAAAATACTGACTGATGACATTTTAAATATATACCACACACAAGGAGAGCTGAAAAGAAAAATCAAAAAAGTTTGTTAGCGTTTTAAATTATTAAAATTAATAAATGCATTTAATAAATTAAAACATGTTGATCACATCAAATCCCACTATTTAATTTAAATCCCACACTCCTCAAAGTAAGATTTAAAAGTTTTGTTAGAATTTTATAAAATTAGTGGGTATTGAATTCTCATTTAAAATAATATCATCACATTTTAGAACTTTGGATAATAAAATCAAATGAGTAAAGAACTTTTCTTTTCTGTATTTCATACAAGATAGATATATATAAACCCTTTGCCTTGGTTTCAGACACCTCATATTTTAGAATCTTGGTATCCTACATCAGTCATATACAAACCATTGTGCCTTCCGAAAATAATATTCTCACCTCAACCTCACATAATAGAATCTTGGTCGAGATTTGAATATTACTGAGAACCAAACAACCCAATTCTAATACACAAATTCTGTACCCCTCACATAATAGAATCTTGGAGTAGAAAATTTATATAAAAGAATTGTTAGTTATCCTACAATGGGAGGCAAATATATGATAATTAAAGAGGAGTTTTATCAAGCTCTCACACAATCACATCTCATGTGACTGCTTTCTCTCATTTTAAAAACATTTTTCACAAAATCATTTTTAATGAAAATTTTTATTAATAATTAATCATCTCAAGAAAAATTATTAATCACACCATAGAAATATATATAGCCATGCATATCACATATACACTTATATATATATATATTTGTTAGGGGTTTTAAAAGAAATTGAACCCAAAACCCGTTTTATTAACTCGATAAATATTATTCATCGCACAAACATATTTACTCGCATTAAATTTACTATATTTATATAATGAATAATTATTGTTGTGGTTGTTGTCAAAAACAAATAAATAAATAAAATTTATTTCGACAAACCATTTGTCGACTTGGTTGAATGCTCAGGTTTTTCGATCATTACTCGTATATATATTATTTTATTTGACCATAAATATATGTCACACATATATTTATAACGTTTACGAAATTTATTTAACTTATCAAATAAATTAAATAAATCAAAAACATAAATTAGGTTTTATGGAAAAGTTAATAGTTTAGGATAATATCAAATATTTGATTTTTCAAAAAAAATAAAACAAATTTAATAAAAATAATTTTAATTAAAATAATAATTATTATCAAGATAATTATTATGAAATACTATTTAATTATCCAAAGTCAAACAATTTGACCTTAGCCAATCAAAAATTACACCATTCAAAACATAATGATTAATATCTAAAATGATATTATCCATTAATAAATATGTATATACACATTTACTTACAGGTGTTATTTTAATACATGCATCATCATGCATATATTCTATAAAGCATATACTAATCTTTTTCTATAACATAATGATATTTATAACTATCTTAACCATTTAATCAAATTAAATGACTAATAAATATATAAGCTTTCAAATACAATGTTCATCTATATTAACATATATTACCCTAATTAATAATATCCATCACATGGATTATAAACCATAAACATCATCATTTATTAACATTTAATAAACTTGCACACTAATATCATTAACACTTAACAATATTTGGTATTCAAATGGCCAAACAACCAAAACAAATGAATAAGTGACAAAAACAACACCATTACACCCTAATGATTTCTATTTATCACCATTCACTTAGAACCACTTTCTAACCATTTTATTTTGCATCAAAACAATATATATATTTAAGAGCACACCATGGTTGAATTTATCCAAGCATGAAACATGATCAAATCAAGTCCAATATAATTAATCCAATGCATTTTACAATAGTTAACCATTAAACATACAAAACACATTAAAACATAATCATCTAGGGCAAGATTTATACATGGTCGAATTCTAGGATTTTATCAACAACGTGAACAATATTTCATCTCATGAAATTAAGGATGAAACCATCAAACAAACCATGAAAATGCATCATATGCATACATATAGTATTATGGCCAAATTCATCATCCTATGTATATATTCAATTTGTTCAATTTTTCATCACATGAAAACTTGTTTCCATGGCATTAACCATCATCCTGTGATGTTATTAATCACATTAAGATGCCAACAATAAGTCCTATTTATCATCTTCCTCCTTGAACTCATTATGGAAACTAAAAATCCTAAATCACCATAACCATACCCATTTTCCAAAACTTCAAACCAAGTAATCACAACACCAAATCATGCTATTACACATTAAATACAAGTGCTTTGATACCATTTTGTGAGTGCTAAGCATGCACGAACAACTTAAGGTTTATGGGTTTTTAAACTTTGAAAAACTTGCATTTTAGTCCAAAATAATGAAATCAAAGCAAAAGAACACTAACCCTTAGTGTATGCTTCATGAAAACAACCCCAAATATTGTTGAGATCTCAAGAAATCAGAACATTAACCTTCCCCAAAGCTTGGCCGAAATTCTTGCTTAAGGAGAGAGAGAGAACTTTTATTTTGGATAAATACCAAAATTAATTGAAAAATAATAGAAAAAGGCCTTATTTATATTATTTTCCATTTTACTAAAAGCCCAAGGACAATTTAAAAAAATTCATTTGAGTTTTAAAGCTTGTCTAACAAGTTTCTTAGCAAAAATAATAAATTTATACTTTAGCCCCTAAATTTTCCAAAATTATAAATTAATCCTAAATTTAGTCAAACAAATTTTGATAAAATTTATTTAATTCTTTTATTATTTATCAACATAAATAATATATTGTAACTTACTTTAAGTCACAATTGGGTCAATTATAAAGCTCTCTCTATATAAAAAAAACTATATAACGTGTAAACAGTTTACATGTTTCGATCAAATATTATCTCTGAGAACGCTAGCTCTCTTGCAGATAATATTTAATCTCTCTAATAGCAATAAGAAGCATTAATTATTAGTTGTGACCTCTTGGTTCATTATAGTGTTAACTATGAGCCGAAATCGATCTCATCGATTCCATTTCAAACTCTTCGACCGCTCATTGACTATGGTTAACATCTAGTAATATGCCATAGTCCTTAATCCACAATGAAAAAAGTCTTCATTGAACCTTTTAATACTAATTAAACATTCCATATGGATAAATTCATTTCGTTCATTTAATCCCTATTAAGTTAGGGCTAACGGGTGTCAATGCACTGAACTTATTATTATGAAACTCTTTTATGTAATATTTAATCGCTCTAGCCAGAGACTTAGATTTCAGGCATCCACCAAAATTCAACTGGGAACTCTAAATTGAATCGAGTCAATGGAAACTCAATTCTCTATAAGAGTCAATAGATCCCATATCCGATATCTGTCACTTTTCAATATAAATAACACATAGCCAAAATGGTTCATTATACAAGACGTGACTAGTCTTGTATTTATATACCATATGAACCATATGCATCTATACTAAATCATGACACTAACATCTTAGGTCTAAGGAATAATTACCACACACGAATAATCATATAACAAATTATTGACATCATACATCCGTGTGATTTGTTATATCTACGATCACGTTTGAAAAACAGTTCCCTAACTGTTAATCCATATTAATATCCTAATAATATAACCATTAAGTTACCCACACTAATATCATCTCATGATATTTATCAGAGACGTTATATGTGCCTGCTGTGCAACATCAATGCCCAGCTGATATTGCATATATAAGGAACAATTTAGATAACTTTTATCAAGGCATTTTTATATGTACTTTTTAATGTATGAAAAAGAAAAGGAAACAACATACGCATAAAAATTTTAAAAATAATTTCTTTATCAATAAAAATAATGTATAATACATCATTAAAATAATTTAATATAAAATGCCCAAAATCGATAACACGAATGATTTTAGGGCATATAATACCAACAGACAGATCCTTTCTCGAATGTTTACATAGCTCCATAAATGTCTCACCACACCCAACGACTACCTATCACAAGTATATATATTGACTTGTCATAAATAGTATCAAAGTATGACAGTTTACTCACAAGATGTTATAAAGTCTAAAGATTATTTACACCACTGATACAACGAATGTTCAATTGATGATTAAGTGTAATTAACATTTAGACAATTTGTGCAAGTCTATTCAGTGAACTCATAATTAATCAATAAGAACCTATACACTTTCTTTAGTGTATCCATACAAGTAATTTATTAGATCGATTATTCTCTATTATATAGAGTAAGGATAATTTATACTAGTCTTTTTGGTATTATAAAGGTCCCATATTATAGTCCTACGACTAAGAATATTTAGGACTGATACGACTGACATATAGTCTCATAAATATAAACTTATTATAATAATATATATTGCATATATTTCATGGGCTTTATCATTATATGTAAATCAACTATATATACACCAATGATAAAAGATAATATAAATATAAGAAAATACTCATTTTTATTAATCATAAGATTATAAGAGTTTTTATAAATTTATAATTACTGATCACATCATGATTGACTTTTAGAGCATATAACTCTTTCACCCTCTTATGTGTGAGCTTGATCAATGCTCTTCACTATATGTTTTGAAGTGCCTTAAGTTAGCTCTTTTGTGATTAGGTATAATAACTTCAAAGTTTTATAGTTTACGATCATCAAACAATTCAGTTTCCTAAATCTTTTATAGCACATATCCCAAGGTTTGCTCGATTTTAATAGAGCCTGAAGCGACCTAAAGATAGGGGTCACCTTTCCTAAGGAAGGCACTGAGGGAATTTTGAGCGAATCAAGCTTGGTTTGATCGCCCTAAGTTAAAGCTTCTTCTTTTTGGATCTTGCCCAGCCCTAGGGAGCTTAGATACGCCAACCATCTCTTCTTAAAAAATTCAACGCCCTTCTTTTCGTGCAACCTGATTTAAATTTTGTTGTAAATAAGGAAACCTTTGTTAAGCATGTCAACATCTGTATAGGAGCGGATTGCCGATGGATGGAGGTTACTATATCTAAGAGTTTAGTTCTAAGAGATTGAATAATATAGCCTGAAGGAAGATAGACTCATTGAGGGAGTTTGATCTCGTGCTCCTCTTTTGGGATATGCTATTTAGCTCACTCTCATGGATAAACCTTTGATCAAGTATTTGATGATACACTTTGCTTAACACAAGGTAGCATAATAGAACTTCTTTCTCATCGACCTTCCTACTTACCTCATTTTAGCATAGCTATATACAAAGTTAACAATTAAGTAAGGGTTTATGTTAAACAAAAGGTTGGTAAGGAGAGTAAGAGTAGGTAGGCTATAAGTTGTCAGAGGAAGCTTTGGGATCAGTGGTTAAGAGATGAGAATAAGCTTTTGGCCCTCTATTTACATCAGAAACTAGTGTTATTTCATCTGCTATGCGAATAACTGAGGTAAAAATTTATTCTTTGACTAATTTAGAAAGAATCTGATGTTGGTATATCATCTCTTGGTATATCCCTTCTTCTTTCCCCAAAAGCTCTACCAGTTGTTGGTGTTGGAGACTGGCTATTAAATTAGTCACTACGAGTGCGAAAGATGAGAGGGTTGGAGTATCCAAGGTGTAAATAGATTTGCTGTTTGCTTTCTTTTAGGTATTAATAAGTGAAGGGCGAACCCAGTCAATGGATACCCTTTTTTTTCTGCATACCAGACTTTGATCAATCATATATGATAGGAAAGAAATTACCTTTTTAAGAAAAAAGGGTTTTGCTTCTTGCTAATACAAGAAAAGGATAAACCAAATATAACCTTGACTTAATTCTTATCTTCTCTAGTAGAAATTATAATCTCGAGCATTAGTGAAGATGCCTGTGCCCAATAACTTCTCCTTCAACTTCTTAACCGTGTAGGGTAAACTTAGTACCTCCGCTTTCATTGAATAGTTAAACTCGTTGTTGATCTTCGCGTATAACAAGAACTATTTTGAGTTTTTCTTGGTAATTAAGTGTGACTGATTCATTTGAGGAAAATAAAACCAGGTTAAAAAGCATTGATTGTTCAATTAACGCTCTTTTTGAAATAATATTCGTATATTGTCCATAAATGATACTTGAATATGATCATGTAGTCTCCAATACCCTATGTATACTTTACACCATTATAGAGTAATCGACTAACATTCCCTAAGTGCTTTACGCTTTGACTTGCACTTTTTTGCTTTTCATCCTTTCTTACTTGCTGTCATGGGTGATACGAAAACCCCAAGAATGTCTCTTCATTTCATCCCCCATCCCTTCAATTACCCGACCAAACCTCTCGAACTATGATTGCATAGCCTTCAATATAAAAGTCACATCTTTCTGGTTGTCACTTTTTTCAATTCCTTTATTTGACATAATGTAAAACTGAAAAAAAAATATAAGAGAAGGACCTCATACACTCCCTCACGTGTTTCACTCAAGTAGATATCATTTCTCTCATGTTTTACAAAATTAGGCTTTTACCCTTCTTTTGAGCTCACACTCTCTTGCCTTTTACCACTCAAGATTATTCTTTTATATTTTTTTTAGATCAGCCAAACTAATCAAAGAATAATAATAACTAAGAGTATAATTCTGAATTCAAGAAAGAACAATGGTTATTCTAGAAGTAAACGATACAATAAATAAGGAATGAGATCTGAGAATCAACGAAAAATAATAGAATGGAATTTGGATATGGTTAATGTAACAATTATTATTGGTATCAGAAAAGAAAGAAAGAAGAAAAAGAAAGAAAAAAAATTGGATGGGAGACTATAACAATGTACTGTTTAAGAGATTGTAACGATATACTATATATGAGGTATTGTAGATGATACTGTAGTGATATTGCAGATGACATTGTAGTAATTTTGGAATTATTACAAGTGATTACGGTAGTGACTCTTGTATACAACTGTAGAATTTTTTCAAATTTTATTTATTTATTTATTATTTTTAATTTTCAATGTAATTTCAAAATTGGCATAAGAAATATGTTTAAATAGAAAATAATATTGAGATAATTTTTTAAACTTGATTTGAGTCAAAGCTCTGATACCAAATAATGCAAAACCCCCAAGAATAATTAGTCTTGAAACCCCCAAATCAAATGTTCAGGAACCCTAAACTCTTTAATCTTGTAAAAAAAAAAATTTTAAACCTAGAATAACAACGTACTTAAAACTTGAATATTAATATAAAGAAATTTGATGTCACAAAAATTACTAACCTTTGATAAGTTAATTGCAGATTCGTGAAGAAACCACAGAGATTAGTCAATTCTCACTTAGAGAAAAATCAAAATTCATTCAATCAATAATAATATCATTCCAAGTTTACAAGGCTATTTATAATCTTAAGAGAAAAACTTAATTCTAAAAAAATAGAAACCCCCCCTAAAGTTTTATGGATTTAGACCCAATTAGTAATTGGGCCAAGTTACTATAACTTTTATAAACTAAATTAAAATAAAATAAAGATGAGCCCAAATAACATATGACTAATTAGAAACTCTAATGTTGGGCTTAAATTTGATCTTCACAAATCCCAATAAGATATACTAACCTTAGTTCTTCAGTTAAAACTCCTATTTTAGTCCATGCATATGTCATTAGCTCTTGATCTACAATCCCTTATACGAAACCATGAAATACCTCCTTAAGTTTCTTGGCCTTGGAATGTGTAATAAGTCTATGTGACATAACTATATTTTTTAGCTTGTTCTTTCTACGTTCATTTTTTTCATGTGCATTTATACTCGTATCCATGGGGCTTAGTACTTTGGGTAGTCATTACACTTAAGCATGAAACATGATCGATGCACAGGATAGCGGTTATGATAATTAAAGACTAAGATCAATCAAAGAACCTAACCTTGAGTCGTAATTGATAGATTTGGGAGTCGTAAAAAGCCTAAATATTCACCTCTAGAGATTTCAAGCCTATTCTAGACCGTTTTTAACATTAGAATGAAATGAAGACATTGCTTTATATCCTCTTACCCAAAAGTCTTCTTTCTTTATTTTTGAACTAGGGTTTCTTCATAGTCCACTGTGGCTACCAGACACCAAATCAAATAAGTTCTAGTTCAATCCCTGAATGATGGGAAAGCATTATTATGAGCAAAAGAATCATTTAACCCAACTAAGATTTCATTCTTTTTTTGGTTAACTTTACTTATTGACCCTAGTGAGAATTTTGAATCAACTCTCACACTACATCGCCAATGAAGGTTGTAGTCGACATCACTGTCACCATGATATACCCATTAGATTCTTGATCATTGCTCTAATTCCAGTCATATTAGTACTTTTTATAACTTTGTATTAACATTAAGCTTATACCAATTTTTTGTAAGGGAATCCAACAATTATATATATCTCTAAGTTGCATATTCAGCATTGGTATCAAGTATTAATTAATAGTTTTGAAGGAATAAACAATTGCCTTAGCCTTAGCCTACACAAAAATAGGTTCTTCAATTCTATCTAAAAGATAATTATATTTCTTACACCCTAGATTGTCCATATGGTAGCTATCATCATCTCTAACTCAGCTTTTATAAGAACTGAAGCTATATCTTCAATCTACCATAAGAATACAACCTTGCTTTTTATTTTTTCAGATAAGAAGTCCAGCTTGGTTACAACTGTAGATTGCAAAAATCATGAACCATTACAGTGAGGAAGTTTCACTGTAGCAAGAGTCATGTGTTTAATTATTAATAAAGTGTAATTGCAATTAATTTTCAGTTAGTTATTTTAGTTTACATTGTATACATGTATATATACATTGACTTTATATAGAGTTGGAGAATATAACAAACTTCTTTTTCTTCTTCATAATATCCTCTTGATATATCTTATCTGCAATATACTGTGTACGAGGTACCGTAGATGATACTCTAGCGATAGTGCAGATGACATTGTAGCAATTTTGGAATTATTGCAAGTGATTACTGTAGTGACTCTTGTATGCGACTGTAGCATTTTTTTCAAATTTTATTTATTTATTATTTTTAATTTTCAATGTAATTTTAAAATTGGCATAAGAAATATGTTTAAACAGTAAATAATATTGAGATAATTTTTTTAAACTTGATTTGAGTCAAAGCTCTAATACCAAATAATGAGAAAACCCTAAGATAATTAATCTTGAAACCCCCAAATCAAATGTTTAGGAACCCTAAACCCCTTAATCTTGTAAGAACAAAATTTTAAACCTAGAATAACAACGCACTCAAGACTTAAATATTAATATAAAGAAATTTGATGTCACAAAAAATTACTAACCTTTGATAAGTTAATCGTAGATTCGTGAAAAAATGACAGAGATTAGTCAATTCTCACTTAGAGAAAAATCAAAATTCATTCAATCAATAATTATATCATTATAAGTTTATAAGGCTATTTATAATCTTAAAAGAAAAACCTAGTTCATTGTTATGATGGGAATGACGGGAAAGCATTGTTATGAGCAAAAGAATCATTTATCCTAATTAAGGTTTTATTCTTTTTTTGTTAACTTTACTTATTGAACCTAGTGAGAATTTTAAATCAACTCTCACACTACATCGCCAACGAAGGTTATAGTCGACATCGATGTCACCATGATATGCCCATCAGATTCTTGATCATTGCTCTAATTCCAGTCGTATTAGTACTTTCTATAACTTTGCATTAACATTCAGCTTATACCAATTTTCTGTAAGGGAATCCAACAACTATATATATCTCTGACTTGCATATTCAGCATTGGTGCAAGGCATTAACTAATAGTTTTGAAGGAATAAACAATTGCCTTAACCTTAGCCTACACAAAAATAGGCTCTTCAATTCTATCTAAAAGATAACTATATTTCTTACACCCCAGATTCTCCATATGGTAGCTATCATCATCTTCAACTCAGCTTTTATAAGAACTAAAGCTATATCTTCAATCCACCATGAGAATACAACCTTGCTTTTTATTTTTTAAGATAGGAAGTCTAGCTTGGTTGCAACTGTAGATTGCAGCAATCATAAACTATTACAGCGAGGAAGTTTCGCTACAGCAAGAGTCATGTGTTTAATTATTAATAATGTGTAATTACAATTAATTGTTAGTTAGGTATTTTAGTTTATATTGTATACGTGTATATATACATTGACTTTATATAGAGCTGGAGAATATAACAAACTTCTTTTTCTTCTTCATAATATCCTCTTGATATATCTTATCTGCAATATGGTATTAGAACAAGATTTTGTTGATTTCTCAAAATTTCAGTTCAATTGAAGCTGATTTTTTCGATTCACTCCTAATTTAGTACAAAGTTAACAAATTTAAAATGAAATTCTTTATTATTTATCATCCATGATAATTGAAAGATTTGGTGATTCCAGCTCGTTGATTCATAGATTTGCCATTGATGATCCTCTTTGTCCTTACTTCTTTCATCATTTTGATAATCCAGGTATTACTTTATTGTCAAAATTGTCAATAAGAGATAACAATGCCTCCTAAAGCTGAGTTATGATGATTGTTGTGTCAGTTAAGAATAAGTTAGTGTTTATTGATGGTTCTATTTCTAAACTTAATGATAGTGATTTTATTCTTCAAAATTCAAGGATAAGAGATAACAATGTGGTAATTCCATGGATTTTAAACTTAGTGTTTAAAGAGATTTCTAGTAGCATAATATTTACTGATTCAACTCATGAAATTTGGTTTCATCTTAAAGATCGATTTCAGTAAAGAAATAGACTTATATTTCAACTGGAACAAGAATTAATGAATCATAGGCAAAATTAAAATCCTGTTAGTGTTTATTTTATAAAGATGAAAATATTTGGGAAGAATTAAGTAATTTTAGACTTGCGTGTACTTGTGAAAAATATACGTGTAAAGAAGTGAAGGATCTTATGTCACGCCACAACCCGTGGGTCTCACACGTGACAATCGCCACAAACCTCCAGGATGTACTCAATCACACAAAATACAACATGTAGGCCTGTAAGGCTCTTAAGAAATCTGTTTGCAAAACACTTCCAATATCAAACCAGCCTAACACCTAAACTTCACATAAAATAAAGCAATGCCACAAACACTTCAAATGTATATGAATACGTATAAATCAATAAAAGTACATACTCAAATAAAATCTGTGGGAATCAATCCCAACTCATGGTACAATATTTATTACAAATTTGTAAATCAGTTATCAAATCTCACAAATAAAAGAAAAACTGAAAATGACACCAGTGGACTATGGACTTCCTAAGTGAGTCGAAGTAGCTAT